>PVJX010025742.1:0-26476 GCA_004027295.1 Dolichotis patagonum | reverse complement strand
CAGATTAGCAAAGATTCAAGGCAATGGTACTTTGAACAAGATTCCAAAAGTCCAAGCCACAAAAGCAAAAATAGGCACAAGAAACTATATAAAGCTAAGAAGGTTGTGTGAAGAAAGGACACTAATCAGCACAATGAAGAAATCAGAATAGATTATTCCCATACCAAGAGATTAATACACAGAACATAAAGTATTCAACAATAGGAAATTAAGTAGTCTGAGTTTAAGATGGGCCAGTGATGTGAAGGCACTTCTAAAAAGAAGATATCCCACTGTTCAATAAAAGAATGTACTCAACATCATTAATCATCAGGAAAATTCAAATAGAAAGCACAATGAGATATCATATCCTCCCAATTCAAAAGGCTATAATCTGTAACAAAAAAATAACAAATGTTGCTATGCATGTGGAGAACAGGGAACTGTTGTTTGAAGTGTTAATTGGTGCAGTCATGGAAATTCTTCAATAAATGAACAGAACTTTCATGATTCAGTTATTCCATTAAGGTATACATCCAAAGGAAGTAAAATTCCATATATCAAAGAGATACATGCATTCCTATGTTCCTTACATTATTCTTAATAGCTGAAATAAAGAATAAACTGAGGTATCTATCAATGGATAAGTGAGTAAAAACATAATCATTATTCATTTACTAAAAACATGCAATGTTCTCATCTGTGGCAATATGGATGGAACTCTAGGACATTATGTTAAAAGTGAAATAAAGCACACAAAAAACAATACTGCCTGTTCTTGTTCATATATGGAGGCTAAAAAAAGATTTCTTAGAAGTATAGAATATATTAGACTACGTTAGAAATTGTAGAGGAGGAAGTATAAAGTGTGGATAACAAAATATAGCTATAAAAATAAGTTTCTAGTGTTTTGCAGCACAAGAGGTTACTATAGTTTATATGAATTGATTATACATTTTATAAAAAACTAGAAGAGATCAAAGGCTACAAACCTTAAGAAATGATAAATATATAAGGAGTTAGAAATGCTGAATATATCAATTTGATCATTACTTATTGTATTATATGTCAAATTACCACAATGTACTGTATATAATACACAAAAGAAATTTTGAGAATTTTGGGGGGGTACTGGAGATCAAACTCATGACTTTACACTTTTGTCAGACAGGTGCTTGTGCCACTGAGTTATATCTCTAGCCTCTTCTGAAAACAAATTTTGGATGAAAAATAAATAGAATGACTCATAAATTCTAGTTTTAGGTATATACTAAAAGAACTGGAAATAGAGGCTCAAATAGAGATTTACTTGTTTATGAATGTTCACATTACTGTTATTCACAATATCCAAGAGGAAAATACTGTATAATCCAAATGTCCATTAACTGATGATTGGATTAAAAAGTATATATCTGTACAATGAAATATTGTTCAACCACAAGGTGGAATAAAACATTGATCCATGTTATATCTTTGTAGTATCTTGAAAAAATACTAAACAGCTGGACACAAAATGTCACATAATTTCTTTTATATGAAATATTTATAATAACCAAATTAATATAAACAGAGAATTGACAGCTGACTGGAGTGGGAGAAAAGAAAGATTATGTAATGTTCTCCTGGTGTGATACAAAAAAATAGTGAAAGTAAAAGGATACGATGCTCACACTATCTTCTGAATACAATATGTGCAACTGAAATGGTTAACTACATGTGATATGAATTTCACTTCAAAAAATAATTGAAGAAAAGACATCGCCCAGAGCCAATACTTTTCCCTAAGTCTCTTTAGGATGTTTTAGTTAGTTTACATTCCTCTTAAAGTCTACCTCACAATAGACTAACACACCTGTTTATGGTGCTATTATAATTTTATATGTCTCCTAGGTTTGCATATTTCAATGAGAAGGCTAGGAATATCTACTTGGTAATCTCAAGCAACTTTCCACTTCAGTCAAGAAAACTAAAAGATTAAAAAATCCATGACTTACTAAACACAGCTGCTAACAACTCTTCAAGAAGAGAGAGATTTCATCATTGTATAATACATAGTTCCTTGTAACAAAATATAGCATCTCCCACTGGCCCTGAAGCAAGGCCAGCAGATCGCTGTAGCTGCTGGTTTCAAACAGGAGCCTAAAGAGAATTCTTTCTGTGGTCTGTTGGCCATTTCAGAACTTTGGAATTGTAATGGTCAATTCAGAAAGAAATAGCAGGTGACTATGGCAGATATTAGGGAGCCTGCAGGGGAGAGATCCTGGTGCCTCGGGACCTGCACCATGCAGTTGACTTGGGGTGCCGGGAGAACAAGGAGCTCCTCCCCTCTGGGGGGTGGCTCTGAGCCTACTGATGCACGGGCTGAGAATCAGACATCTCATGTTGTTCTGTCCCCTGTCCTATGTCCCCCCCACCCTTAGAAAGTGGGAACCAGTGAACTATACATCTTGTGAAAAGATTGACTATGTTATTTAGTATGAGCTCCCCATATGCAAAGATATGGACAACATTTGGAAGAAAACCAGAGACAATATGACAGATAGTGAAGATCTCTGGTTGTCTAGCTTTGAAATTTATGCTTTATTATGTCCTTCTCTGTTCTGTTTTGTTGTGTTTCATTTTACCCCCTTTAAAATAAAGTTTAAAAAAAGAGAAAAAAAGAGGGGAAAAGAAAGTGCTCTAAAGGATATAACTGCATGTATGTTTAAGTGTGAAAGATAGATGACCATAGTACTGTTTATGTTAGATTGTTGAGCAGAACTGTTAACAGTCTCACTGTTTGAATGTCTACTTTGTATGCTTTAATTTTGTAACTTGAACAACTATTTCCAATGACAAGAGTATGTAACTTTTCAAGTGGTGATTTCTTAGTGTTTTGTTTTTGTTTCATTGTTGTTCTTGTTGTTCTTTTAATTTTTGCCTTTGAAATTCTGTATTGTTGCTACCCTTTTACTGTTTTGTTTGGTTGTTTTCTTTTTTGTTTTTTCTCCTTAATAAAATTTTTTTTTAAAAAATTGAAAAAAATATAGCATCTTCCAGTGGTACGCCATTCAGTGCCCATGTCTTAGAATATTTGCAGTGGTGACATTTTAAATAACTGATAGCTGTTTTATCAAGTCCTTTTATTCTTTATGTCCACAGAAGTATCAGACTTCATATGCAGTGAGAGCTAACATGTCCTCAGGAAAAGCTGGACCTAAAGTTTGGCTTGCAAAAATAGGGTTTGTATAAATCATCTAAACTGAATACTTTCACTCACATTGTAGTTGTCTTTTCATTCAGCAAACACCTTTGGACACATCATTTCACTGATTTTTAAAAACTAAGCAAAATTCCTATTTCTGCTGGATTTTTATATTTCTTCATATTCATGGGATTGTTATTGTTTTATAAATTGACAATAAATAATGTTGTTTACAAAAACATCACTGTCTGTTACAATCTTAAGGATGATGTCCCCTATTTCTAAAGCCACATGTTGAAATGTTAACCCCCAAGCTAGTGATATTTAGATGCAGAGTCTTTGGGAGGATATGGAGTCATAAAGCTGCCCCATGAATGGAATCTGTGCACTCACAAAAGACATCTGAGAGACATTTGTTCCCGCTTTCTGCCTCATGAGTACACTCCAAAGCCCACTGACTGTGAGCCAGAGATCTGCCCCTCACAAGCTACCAAATGTGCTGGAGGCTTGGGCTTACACTTTCAAGCATCCAGAATTTTGGAAAACGGACTGATATTGTTTTTAAGCCACAGATGTATGATCAAAAAACACAATGAATGTTTAAATTATCTTTTTCTTTGAAAATAATTGTGATAGCAAAAGACACATTTCCATTAATCCTTCAGTTAAAGAACATTCATCTCACTGCTCTTGCCACTTTCTAAAGTTCCAATAGTCATCTTTCTTGAGTGTGCAGAGTTCTACTGTCCTGGCTGCCTCGATGATATGAATCATTTCAAAACTTTTACCTCTCATGGTCATTTTGAATAGAGAAGACCCTGAGTTGCAAAGTGCCAGATCTTGTGTACAAGAAGAATGAGACCACATGTAATCCTTTTAGAAGTCTGTCTTTTTATTGGATGGCACTCAGCAACAGCATTCAATATATGTTCTCTTTTTTTAATCACACCTCATGCCTATGACGGTGCGCACCTATAATCCCAGAACCCTGGAAGGCTGAAGCAGGAGGATCACTAGTTTGAGTCCATCTGGGAAACTGAGTAACTTAACAAGACTATCTCTAATAATAATAATAATAATAATAATAATAGTAATTTGCTGAGAATGTTACTCAGTACAAAGGCCCTAGGTTCAATCCCCAGTGGTGAGGGAAAATATTTATGAATTCCAAATTAAAGTTCAAATTCTTTATTTTATTTATTATGCTCTTCCTAAATTTCATATTCCAAAAAATGAATTTTATTTATTTCAACTTCTTTTCAGTGAGTATAAAACTGGTAGCACTGTCGCCAGATTCTTTTTGCCTTTACAGTAAAGTAATGAGATCATATTTGGCTGGGGTCATGGATTTCAAAATCTCCTACAAACTGCAGAAATGTACCATACAGCTTCTAATATAAATATGGAAAAGGTATATCTTGAGATAATTTGCTAGTTATATGATTTTTTGCAATATCACCATAAACCAAGCTAAAAAGAAAACAGAATATATACTTTGTTAGCTGTGAGCATAAGTAGCACTTAAGTCATCAAGATCAATATTGTGCAATAAAGATAACAAGTCTAATTTACATTCAATATTTCCTATAGCTATATTTAAAAAGTAATAAGTAAAATGAAGCTTAATAATTTCTTCAATTTAAAGCATCCTAACAGTATTATCTTGTATGCTGATTATGTATGATAACAATTTTAGAGAAATTTTAAGTTTTTTTTCTACTCTTTGAAATTCATTCTACTGTCTTTGAAATAAATTGAATAAAAATATTAACTCAACTAGGCACATTTCAAGTGCTCACATGTGTCTATAGTTACCTTTTTGAATAGCATGAGTTTAAATCTTATTACTATAAAGAAAAAGATAAAGAAATTAAAGGACAAATCAAAAAGAGAAGGAAAAATAATTAATTTGTAAACTCAAATGCACTTCCAATGTTTACATCACTACAGCTGATTAAGTCAGAGCACCTTTTCTTTAGGGGCTCTGGAGACTGTGAAATAGAACCAAAACTCAGGAAGGGAGAAAAGAAGGTATTCAAGAGCCCCTAAAAATCAATAGGAGACAAATATACTCAGGGCTTGGTGATGTAACTCAGGGGTGGAATTTATTCTTAGTATTCTTAAACCTTTAATTTTGATGCCCAATGCCACAAAAAAGAAAGAAAGAGAAAAAGAAAAAAGTACAAAGAAAGAAAGAAAAGAAAGTAAGTGAAAAAGATTAGATTAAAAGCGTACTAACTGCACTCTACAAGATAATATTCTGGGACTATTTTATTCAATTTTTAAATTAATAAACTCACACGTTAGTAATAATAACTAACACACATACTTTCAAGTACAATAATAAATAACAGCAGATTAATACTTACAGATTTTAAGCAAAATTTCATAACTCAGATATCTAAAGACAACATACAAAATAATAAATAAATAAATTGCACAAAATTTTGCCATCCTAAAGACATGTCAAACAGAAACTAATAGAAGAAAATTTTCAGCTTGTACAATTCTGTTGGAACTTTTTAACCATGTAAATTCAATCCCCATATCACGTACTGCCTTGTTTCTATGAAATATAATATGCTTTGTCTTAGCAATACAACAGTGAGTACTCTAAATTTAGAAGAATTTACTGATTTATCTCAGTAGCTTTCACCAAATGACAATAAATCTGTATTCTCCAAAGAATAACATTTTGAAGCGATGCCAAAATGCTAAGAAAGATTTTTACCAAAGATTATAAAAACTAAAGAAAAATTTCTACTATTTAAAATGTCTTCCTGTGTATTGATGAAAAATTTTCAATGTGAAATCCCAAGCTTATAGACACAGAGATCCAATTTAGATGATTTAGACACAAGTGACAACAGAATTCCCAAATGAGAAATTACAACAGTGTTTAGTGAATCCTTGGTAATACTTTATAAATCCAGTTTCCCATGTGATCTGTGATTGGAGGACCAAAAAAGGAAAATTCCATGTTCACCTGCAAGGATAACCCGTAGCTCTGAATACAGAGCATACATTCAAACAGCTCCTTTAAAATGGCCCAGAACTAAAAGTCTTAAATCTATCTACAGGTATGCCAAATAGTTGAGTAATTTGACAAATTACCTTAAACACTTCATAATTCAGTCACATTTAGGGATAGCAGAATAAGATCATGACAATAGTAAGCATTTTCAATTGGCTCCCAAAGTCCTCCCAAAAATCAAAGTTAGAAAATACCATTTAAAACACAGCAAAGCAGATACAAAATCGTATTTTAGTCATTCATAGTGGCAAGGTAGATGGAGCCCCAAAGCTGCAGAGCTAAGAGAATAATCTTGTTGTCTTCTCCACCTCTATAGTACCGGGGAAGGGAACTCTCTCTGATACCACAGAAATCTATAATGACCTTTAAAAAAAGTAAATGAACCTAGCAAAAATAGCCGCATAACAGAAAAATATGAAAATAAAGCAGATGAATAATCCTATACTGAAAAATAAATTAAAAATTGAGATGTGATAAAAGCATGGAAATAGCAAGACAATCATAAATGAATAATAAATTAGACAAAAATGATATAAAATGAGATCTGAAAAATTTTAGAAATAATCAGGACACCCAATTATAGACTACATTTTTCAAAACCAGTAGATTAAATTTCAGTATGGAAAATAAGTGAGGAAAGGGTCAAAAGGAAAAAAAAAACAAGCATCTTTAGAGTACCAATGGGATACCAAAAAACTGAAATACAATTTGTTGTATATGTATGTATGAAAAACTTTCCTTAACTAAAAGTCTTAAATCCACAAGTCTTCTGTATATTGTGAACTTTGAAAGTGCATAGGGACTGAACTTGTTTTGCTACAAAACATTGGAAACCAACAATCATTATACTTGGTGGGTCTGTGTGTTTTATCAGTCAGTGATATGACAGATGAAAGTGTTCTGCCAGAAAAAGTCAAAATTTCCTAGCATAAAGGTATCCACAGACAAATCACATGTACTAAGTATCATTTCATCTATATAATGATTTGAACATATTCCAGACTCAAAGCGGGAAAAGCAAATTGGCAATCTCCGAGCTTATTATAACAAGACATTTGATTCAGAACAAAACACTGTAGGGATTTGCAAACTATTATAAGTTAAATAAAGTAGTTTGATATGTACATCAAAGGATATGTTCTTTTGTTTTTCCACTAATATCTCATCTGATAAAGCATCAAATAGCCCATTGGGAAAAACAGATAAATGCTAGTAAACAATACCTACTTTTAATATTCTTCTTTCATTGGTGAATCACAAAAGTAATACTGCAGTAAGTAAATGCGTTGAATGAAGTATGCAGAGAACAGAACATTTTACCAAAACTACTTCTTTTAAAGATAAAACTCTAGGATAAGTATGTCCAGGGGAGAAATAAAAGAAGTCAGCAGAGATTCTCTCAGACAAATAGGCATTACACTCCGTAAGGAAGGACTTTTTATCAAGTATGGTAATTTAGATAAAGTATAAACAAAAAATTATAAACTGGATATGCACTTCACAATTTTTCTATTAATACTCTCAATCTTTACAGACTAATAGCCAATAAGTTCCTCAAAGAAACAAACTTTGTGGATAATTGCTTAAGAGAACAATGATCGCTCATAAATTGGATTTAACAAAGCAGAATGAAGCCATGATTTGGCTTTTATTTATGAGACATAGAGGAGCGGCCTCATAGTGTGTGCCACTTTCTAAATGGGTTCCGCCTCCAGCAGTTTTCTAGACCAGATGGAAAAGTGACAAGCTCCACTTAATATGTCACAGTATCAGTATGGTCATAAAAGAGTCCCCAGCATTTCTCTTTTGAACAGAAGCCACCTGTTTACTATAAACACTCCTCTTATTTCTCAAACTGCAATTTTAATTTGCAGCTTGCACCTGAAAGGTAGCACACATTTGAGTTCAAGGCTGCCAGGTTGCAAATTAATCACAAGTGTTTGAAGAGCTCAAATCTTTGTGGAAGAATTTGGACAGTTTTAAATCTTTAATGTGTCCAGGGCTTGCTTGTAAATGATCCAATTTATCTTCTTTTAGAAAGGATTTCTGTCATAATTATAACTTCAGTTGGCATCTTGTTTGGCTCTTGCTTTAGTCTACAACTGTGTTTATTAGAAACAGAATCAGAATTTCTTTGGTTATTAGAAACAGACTGATTATGCCTTCTACTATATCGCAGTATCAGAGTTCTAGGCTGGAAAACAAGATTTTGCTCTAGCCTGTAGCTATAATTTCTTCACAGAAAGAAGTGTTTCATCTGTCATCTGGGGCCCCTTGTTGTTCATTATGAGAGATCGTTGGCATCTCTAGAAGTCTATGATGGTTTAGCAATGATCTTATGTCTCCTAGGACGAAAAGAAAAAATTACTTTAAAAATTAGAGCTAACATATAAATCTAAAATCAAAGATAAAAGACATTGCTAGAGCATTAATTCATATTACTGTGTTATAAATCTATTACAACAGACACACACACTATCTCTGAATCAAGAAATTTAGTATCCGAATAAAGCAAAAAAAGGAAAAAGTCTTATTTAGATGATAAATTCTATAAAAAATTTATGGTATAGCTCAGTTTTTCTATTACAGATTTTATTAGAAGCCTGAGATTAAACTTAGATCCCTTCAGCATCTAATGTACAATTTTTCTTGCCCTTTTCATTTTGTGGGCAAACTTACCAACTGAGCTTTGCAAAGCTAACTCCACAGTGTGCAACAGGCTCTCTCTAGGCAATCTTGTTTGAAGAAAGCAACTGGGGAGACAGAAGTCATTGCAGGATGAGAGTATAACACAAGTTAATTGGACATTTCTGCAGCTGCCTATTATTTAGAGGAAAAAGGCATGCATCCTAGAACGCAGCTGTGTTGCATCTATGCATCAGGTTGGTTTTTCTGTTCTAGAGTCAAAGTTCATTAGTCACAAATATACAGATATGTTTTTATTTTAAGTCTATGTTGTCAATGTTTGTCTTTCAAAAGTACAAGTTTTCCAGTTCAGTTTAACTAATGAAAAAGCAGTGAAAGTATTGAGATCAACTAATTTCTTAAACATGTTAGGCACCGCTGCTCTGAATAATCATTGTATTGTCGGATTATGCATTAAATCCGATAACCCACATGACCATGTTGCACATTCCTATTCATTTCATTTACACAAAACCTCTTGCTATATGATCAACAAGACAGCATGTTTTAGAAGATGGAGATCAATGAAATTCAACATAAATTATTACAAAGAACACAGACACGTAATGCAAGAACCACAAAATCACTTTCTTCCTCATATCCTCCTCTGAAATCCCATTACAAATAGTCTGAAGCTGAGGGTAAAAGATAAGGTAGCAGATACTCTAATGTCTATATGCAAGTCACATGAAAGAGTGTATTTTGATCCCCAGGATCCAGCAGCTTTCTATGTTTCACCATATTTTCATCTTCTCCACTAAGAAACTCCTCTGGGGAACTACAATCAATATTTTGCACAGTCTGGTGGCTCCTCACTGCTCATCATTTCACAGCCTCCTCTGCCATGCTATTTCCTAGCTCAGAAGAAACAGAAACATCTCCTCAGACATATACTGTATTCAGAGGAAGTGGTTAAAAACTAAAATGTTCCTGATTTTTTGTATCCTATCACATAACAATAAAGTATTTCTGAACAAAGTGTAATACAGATTCCAAAAATAAAATTGGAAATAGTGAATTGCACACTTACAGAAAAACTGTAAGAGCTATGCTTCTTCTTAGAAAATATTACCTTCACATTTCATCTAATAACCGGAGAGTTTTCTCCAATATATATAACATGAACTCATTATTTTTTGACACACTTCTAACAAATCTCTCTTCATAAGGGAATTGCATCATAATTAAACAAGCATGTGTTGGTAAATGCCTCTATTTTCTTAGATCATGAGGACAAGAATAGGACAATTTGTGCTTCTCAAGTAATAAAAGATGATCCTTTTATAGTACTTTATGATTTGATATTTGCAAGATGCTCAAGTTATTAGCATGTTCTCTGAATATTTGTCACTATTAATATTCCAGTTTTATAGTTCAGATATCAGAGAATAAAATATTTATACAATGGTGCTGAATAAAGTTGGTACAGTGCAGGATTATCATTCTCTTTTATTTGAAATTTTATCAAAGCAAATAAGCAGTGGCCAATCAGATTGTGGTGGGATAGTCTTTTTAGCTTCCAGAATGATATAGTTACAAGCTCATGAAGAGAGTCAACTTCATCATAATACCTGAAGAAAAAAATTAGATTTTAATATAGGGCCACTTACCTCTACAGAAGATCTCCACTATGATTTATACATTTTTCTAGAAATAAAAAGTATATTTTCTTTTAATTAGTCATGGTTAATTTGAGTTTTGAAGATATGAAACGAATTCAAAACAGTTCGTAACATTCACATTTATGCAGTTTCATTTGAAAGTCATTAATGCTTTATTTTATTTTTTTTTTGTCTTTTTGAGACAGGATCTCACTATGTAGTTCAGGCTGGCTTTGAGCTCACTTTGTAGCACAGGCTGGTCTTGAACTTTTTTTTTTTTTTTTTTTTTTTGGTACCGGGGATTGAACTCATGACCGCGCGCTTGCCAGGCAGGCGCTTAAGCCACTGAGCTAAATCCCCGGCGAAAGTCATTAATGCTACATAATTTAGTATATTTTTATGTTAATGTTTAGTTTGAGTAATAGAGTGAAAACAATTAAAATTATAAAATTCAGTTTCTTAGGGCTGGGGACTTAGGTCAGTGCTGTAAGCATCTACCTGACAAGCGGGTGGTCATGAGTTTGATCCCTGGTACTAAAAAAAAAAAAATTCAGTTTCTTTACTGTAGTCATCTGTAATCATGTAATGAGTAGCAACTTGTTTATGTTAAAAGTTTTAAAAATAAATTAATTTGCATTGGTTTTAGTTTATAGAAAACTTCTTCAACCAAGAAAGGTTTGTTGACAGTGGCATGTTATGTGGGATGAGGGGCAATAGGAAATGAAACTTGTTGATTTCTATGTTAGTAGTTTCCAATCACAAGAGAATATTGCACATGCTTTTATTCTATTACCTACTAACATATCCATTGATTCTGGTTAATTGGATTTGCTTTCTTTGTTTGAGTACTGGATATTGAACCCAGAACCTCCATACCCAGTTACCTCCTCCACCCTGCTGCTGCTGTTGTTGTCATTGTTTTGGAGACAGGATTTCGCCATGGAGTTCAGGCTGGCCGTGGACTTACTATGCAACCTAGGCTGGCTTTGAATTCACAGCAATCCTCCAGCCACAACTTTCCACATGTTGCAATTATAGGCATGTACTACCATGCCAAGCTTACAAATCCTTTTTTATTTTTTTTTTAATTTTGAGACAAGATCTTGCTAGGTTGCCAAGGCTAAAGTACAATTTGTGATTCTCCAGCCTCAACTCCACAGTACTGGTTTTGGAGGCATGCATCATCACACCTGACTTTTTTTCAAGAATTTTAGCAATAGAAAGTGGTGTCAAGTAAAGTAATAGCCCCTCTTCACTGACATCTCACTTAAAAATAAAAAAAAAAGTAATGAGACATGTATTGTTATTTTATTTACAAATATAGAAACTGCAGCACTGATTAGTTGAATAATTTGTCTTAATGCATCATTGCATTGAGTGGATAACAGACTCCTGACTCAAACTAAAGCTGTGTGATGTTAAAGGTTGCATAAGTATGATTTTGAAAACTGAGTGTGCACAAAAAGACATACTTCTGGCTAAGGTGGAGTAAAACATTCCTGATTTATGGTCCTGCTTGAGTCAATTAAAAAGTTAGGCAAAACATATGCTACAACACTTTTTTGAGATATAGGACATTAGTTAATGAAGGACCTTGGCCCCTAGGAAATGAGAAATAATGAGATGAGCTGTACACTTGCCCTAGCTTGCTGCCTAGGGGGACGGAAAGGAAGGGGAATGATGATGATGGTTAGTCTTTTACAGTTCAATAGACAAAACTGGGAGACAAAAATGTCAATACAACTAGATTCTAGAGGAAAATATACTAGAAAGATCTACACAAGCAGAACTCCAGAGAACTTCTTAAAATGAACCTCTATATTCAGCTTCTTGTAGCTTAATGCATGCACAGGAAAAAAATTACAGAAGGCCAGGGAATGATCCATAAGAAATAAGAACGAGTACACACACAGAAGTAGGCAGAGTTCCTATCCCTGTCGAGTCTGAATAACTTCCTGTTTCACTGTATAAAGTCCTAAATGATTGTTACCGCAGTAATGTGACAGAATAGTCCTAGACTAGAAAAATTTTTCATCTCAGCTGAATCAGATTAAGGGAAATAACCAACTGCATCATATTGTTTTCATATGAATGAACTGTCCCAGAGCAAAGTTCAAGAATACTTTAGAAAGCATCTTACACCCTCAAAAAGCTAATGGCATCCCAACAAAGTCTGGTATCCAAACAATTGTGAAATATTAAAAGAAACAAAAATATATGTGTCATTATGAGAACATAGATCCTTTAAAACTGAATTACAATGGTTACAGATAATAGCATTAGTAGAAATACATATTCAATTTCTAACACACCATTAACGTCATATTTACTAGTAAACTATTAGATGCTTTCCTCTGGAGGTCAGGAATAAGATAAAGATAGTCACTATTTTCACTTCTGTTTTATACACTATCTTGGAGGTTTCACACCCAGAAAATAGGCAATAAAAAGATATAAAATTACACAGATTGGAAAAGAAGTGAATTTTTCTATTCATAGACAACATGATCTTACAGAAAATTCTGAAGAATCCATTAAAAGATAATTAGAAAATATACATGCATACAGCAATTTTTCAGAATACAAGGTCATTATTAACAGTTGGTCACATAGCTGTGCTCCTGCAATTAAAAATTTTGGGTGTAACTTCAGCAAAAATAAATTCAAAATTTAGATCCTGAAAACTACCTAAAGAACTAAGTCAATATTTTAAAAATCTCATGTTTATGGATTAAAAGACTTTACATTAAAATGAAAATGCTTCCGGGAAAAAATGCTTCTGGAACTTAACCACAAATTTAATGTATATTCTGACCCATTTCCAGCTGATATTTTTGAAAAAATAAACAAGATAATTCCAAAATTCAAATGGAATTGCAAAGGAGTCAAAATAGCCAAAGAAATCTTTTAGTTTTTCCTGGAAAAAGATGTATGGAATACAGAAAACAAAATTAATGTAAAAATTTAAAAGAGTAGACTTAAATTCTCAGGGGAATTACAGAAGCTTTTAAAGCTGCAAAATGATCAAGGTATAAAATTTTATCAATCTTGAAAATGAAAGAACAAAGTAGAAAGATTCACATTTTCCTGGCAAGACTCTGCTGTAATGGTGAGAAAATCACATAAGTCAATGGAACAGCAACAGGAATTCAGAAATATAGGATCAACAGATTCTCAATGAGTTAAGATTGATAATATCATTAAGAATGAAAACAGGCACAGGGGAATTAGCTTGGGAGGGTAAAAAAGAGGAAGGAGAGAGAAATGGAAGTAGATTGAAAAAAAGAAACAAAATGTATTCTGTACATGTATTCACTCCCTAAGATTGTAAATTGCATGTATTGCAAACATGCACTAATAAAAATAATTTAAATTTTAAAAAGAAAAAACATGTACTGCTACTAATAAAAGTTTATAAACGCTGAAAAAAGGGTCCCACAACCATTTAATGTGGAAAAGAATAGTCTTTTCAACTAATGATGCTGGATTACTTGGGTAGCCATATGCCAAAGAATGTTGTACTCCTGCTCAAATCATAAAAAATTTCAAAATGAATAGAAGACTTAGTTGTAGGAACAAAAGCATACAATTTTTAAGAAAAAAAACATTAGAGCAAATCTTCACAATTTTGTATTTGGCAAAGAATTCATAAATACAACTCCAAAAACACAGCAAGAGAAATCATGACACTATTTGCTTTACATCACCACTTATCAGAGAAATGCAGATAAAAATCAAAATGAAATGCAATTTCCTATCTACTAGAATGGATAAAATCAAACTGCTTATAATAGGATTGACATCATCAAGTTGGTGGAATAGCAGTCCTCTGACTCCAATGTCAGCATCCTTATGCCAGAAGTCCAACTGGCAATTATCTATGGCCAAGAATACCTTCATAAATATCGCAACTCAAGGAAGAGGCTCAGGTACCCAAGAATTGAGAAAAGCTGGGTCAAAGTGTAGCAAGAAAGGTTTTTTAGGCCATGATGACTGCCCCCCCCAGCCAGCACAGTGCCACACACAATTTTTCCCTGATCCACAGTTTCTACATGGAGTAAAGTGAGCTGAAGATGGATAGTCAATTTCCCAGAATTCTGAGACTGCAGGAGACTCACTCTTGTCTCATCCCATGGGAAACTTTGGGGCTCCTTGCAAGCCTACATCACCCGCAGGTCAGTTTGAAACAAAGAACTGTTAGGGACATGGAGATGGAAATAGTCAGTGGGACATACATGATTAATAATCAGTTCATTCCAGTAACCCTTTATATTCTCACTATCTCTAAGAATCTCCACATCATTTGGTACAGGCCTGCAAGTACCAAATGATGTGGAGCAACCCAAAGTACTTTCAGCACCTTGAGCAACTGAACAGAATACAGAGTCTCTGCTGAGTCCGCCTACCGAATACAGTTCAGCTCAGCTGTCTAGAGACGATGGAGCTTGCTGTAGTTTGGGGATTGCAAGGAAAATGATTACATACAAGACACATAATTTATAGTATTATTTATAATGGTCACCCAAGTAGTCAAACACAAAGAAAATGCACGATATCTGTCCATACACTAAAGACCTAGAAAATGCATCTGAGAACCTGGGTCCCATGGCAACAGTCTGTATGAGTTCAGCTGAAAACCTAGAGCCCATTATAATGCTTGCCATGAGTCCAACTGGAGGCCTAGAGCCCACGACAGTGACTCATGGAAATCTGTTTCATGGATCTGTGCTGAGAAGGCCCAAAGGTCAGTGGTGGAAGCTAGAAAGTTTATGACAATGGGGTGAAGGATCTATGCCAACAGGTTGAGGGTTCTGTACTGGAGACAAGAAGCAATGCAAAAACAAGGATCAGACCTCTCCCAAAAAGTACCACAATCGTCCTCATTGACAACGAGGTCCTGAGCTCCTCCTCCAATGAGAACAGCCAGGTTCATATTAGGGAATCCAGCGTGACAAGCCCCTCCAGGAGAACCAACATCTTCAAACAGCAACAAAGCTTGTGGAATAGGAGAACCCACAGTGCTACTCCACCTTTCCAGGTCTCCTTTTCTGCTGGCAACTTTCCTCAACTGGGCCATTTACAGGCATAACAACACTGATGCAGTTCAGCTGGTATTACAAGTCGACTACCAGTTACCAATTCACTACAGAGCATCCTTAAAATCATTTCTGTGGATGCCATCCCGATTTCTGATAGCAAAGACAGATAAAAATTATAATGGAAGCCTGCCTCTGTGGGGCAGTGTGAGTCATTTCCCAGATGCTGTAATTGATTCCTTGGGGACATACTAGAACATGAAAGGAATGAAGTACGTGGGTAGATAGCACATTAGGAGAAATAGTTCTTCTTCCAAAGTTGCTTTCTCCTGCCAGGTTGTCACAGATTTTTTTTCAATGAAGCAGAGAAGAGTATCATGAGACAGGAAAGTAGAGGTTTTTAGTTTCATGACATGGATTTAGGACTTCTGATTGTTCTGATTCATTTGAGTCTTTTTCCAAATGTACTTTCTAATCACCAAATGTGTGCTCTATCCAACCAATGATCTTGATTTGATACTGTCATCCTTTTCTGAACGAGATAGTTGATATTGTGGAATGGTTACAGAAACTGTTTTTTCAAACATATATTGGATTGAGAATGAAGTTTCAACTTTGCTGATTTATTTCCAACAAAGAGAGCCAGAACACCCCTACAGCCCTGGCATTCCTCATATCCTTCATGTGTATCTGTAACTGCAGTAACTGTGATTTGTCACAGACAAATACATCATATCCAATGGTAAATAACCAAGCTTGGGTTCCTGCATCCTTTGTGATCAGTTACTGTACCATGTGGGGGTCACTGTTGCAACATCACAATACAATTTTTGCTTTCATCACAAAATGAATTTATTAAAAGTTTTGAATTAATACACCTTATTCCTAGGAGGGTCTGCGAATCCGCTGAGAGATAGAAGTAGAACCAATTCCCAAACTGGCCCAGTGACAGGGTACAGGCTAATCCCTATCGCTTTTGTTACTAGCACCACTGTGACTGAGGCATCTGCCTCTGATGATTTGAAAGTTCTTCATCTCTGCATTGCCCTATGCTAACCGAAATGTTTCCTTGCCTTTCTTTTTCCTGAATTTATGTCCCATATTGGTACTTACACTTGGCAGAAATATGCTACATTTTAGCATCCTGGCTACCAGGAATTCTGAAGAACTGAGTTCTAGCATGTGCTGGGGAGATCATAAGACATTACAAAGTGAGAAAATTCTAGAGGTTAAAAAAACAAGCAGCAGTTCAAACATATGGACACACATGTACTTCTCTAATACGTATGCCAAAATAATAGGCTTATACTTCTATTGCTTGGTTTATCATATTTATATATGTTCAGATAGATGAATATGAAATGGTAGGCAGCCTAGTTAGCTTCTAGGATGAAAAAATAGAGAAAATGAGATTGCTGTTCTGCAGAGCAAAGACATTTTCTCTTTTCTGTTTGGATTCCTCCAATTTCTTTCTTTTATTTTTCACTCCCTGTGTCCTGCTTTCCTCATTATTTCCCAAACCGACTGCAGAAACTCTCCCTAAGCAAGCCCTCCGCTTTGCTTTCCAGGGCAGCCCTGGTTGTGAAGTCTGTGATCAGTCCTGACATCCCTGTGGGTCAGTGGGAAGGGCTGGAGGCAGGGAGAGGCCTGACTGCGTGGCGTGGGGGGTCTGCACATCCTTCTTTAACTCTCGTGCCTGATTACCTGGGTTCACCTCGCACCTTCACTTTTTCACTCCATACCTTAATATATTTTTATTTTGTCCATATAAAACCTGTGTATATTATTTGTTTTTAGAGAACTTTTGTTTTCTTACTTCTGTCTCCACTGCTTTTCACCAGGAATGCTTGCAATATAAATGTTTTACAATAGAAATATTGAGGGCAGTCTTTCTTACATTAGATTCCTGAATTATATATGGTCATTCTAGCTTAAAGAAAATCAAGGTTTAGATAATTTAAGCAATTTGCTGAAAGCTGATAAGGAATGAATGCAGGATTTTTAACTAAAAGTTGTTTAACCCCAAAACCAAGATCTTAACTGCTGAGAGAGATTCCTCCCCATATTACATCCTAGAATGCTGCTCTTAACAAATTATTATTTTCCCTACCATTTTCACTGTGTATCCTAAATATTTCCATTAACTTGAAATTTTGAATATTATTGTAATCTGAACTATTATTCTGACTAATCATAGGCACTGAGTTCATATCTGACTTTGATTTCCCATGAATGATGATTCCCAAATGTCAGATTTACCCTTCTCAAATAATAACCAAGTTTCTAAATTTATTCTTAACTACTATATAGAATCAAAGTATACCAGCTCAAAAATATACCACTTCTTCACTTCCACCACTTCTTATGGATTAAAAACTGGTGGTCAACTTAATGCCAGCTGGATTACATCTCCATGCTGCTGAGCATAGATGTTTCACCTGAGACAAGTTGCCAGCATAAATGGAGACGTGGAGAAGGAGAAGGAAGGACGTTGAGGCATTAGTGCATTGAGGCATTGTGAGGTCTCCTATGTGTTGCTGTTTGAGCTGTTAGGTTCTCCTGGAGAAGCTCTGGTCCGCACATCGAGCACTGCTTCCTGGCCCTGGAGGGGAAGATGTGTGCTGCTTGGTCTCCAGGATGGACTCATCACACTGGCTTCCTGGCATGTACTCGACTCTGCTTATCGTTGGAGGAGCTGGGGCCTCTGTGTCACTGAGGATAGCTGTGATGCTTTTCAGGACAGCCCTGGTGTTTGTTGTGAGTGTGACTTCTTGGTTCCAGTGTAGAACCCTCAACCTATCAGCACAACTCCTTCACCCTGCTGGCGTAGACTTCCTAGCTGCCACCACTGACCTTTGGGCCTCCCCAGCATGGATCTGTAAAAGAGACTGGCGTGAGTCCTTCTTGTGGGTTCTAGACCTCCAGTTGGACTCGTGGGAGGCATTGTCATGAGCTTTGGGTTTTCATCTGAACTCATGTCAGACATTGCTGTGGGATTCAGGCCCTTGACTAAATATTCTATGTTTTTAGTGTTGAGGATAGATTTCCTGCATTTTCTTGTGTTAACTCTGGGTGACCATCATAAAATAATATTATAAACTTCATGTCCTGATTCTAATATTTCTGCATATAACCCTGACTACAACAATCACATGGGTTATTTTTAGTTAAAGGCACTTGAAAAATAGCAAAGGCAAGAGTACTCTGACTTTCCATACCAGTCAGTATTCATAGAGAAACAGAGTTAATGTGAGATATATAAGAATGTACAAGGTAGGCTCACAATGGCCACTTACAAAATCAAGTGTCTGCACGCTGGAAATACAAAGGATCGAGCTAAACACTGAAGGCCTGGAGCTCACTATAGTGTCCTGTGCAAGTCCATATCATGAGGCTAAAGAGTCTGTGCTGGAATCCAGGGGACAATGTCCAAGGTGAAGGTGAAGACTGGAGCTCCTCTGAAGAAACAGAAATAAGCCTGACTTTTCATTCTCATTTCATTCCATTCAGGCTACAAGCCTATTTGTGCCACCAACTCCCAGTAAGTCCATTCAGCAACCTGAGAATTATACTAGTTGTCTTACTTTTCTTTCATTGCTGAGACAAAATACCCAACATCCAACATTAAAGGAGAAAAGGCTTTTTTTTAGCTCACAGTGGAAGAGTCAGTTCATAATCAGCTGGCTCCAAGGCAGAGTGGCATGGCAGAGGAAGAACAGTTCATCGTGGTGGAAAACAGCAAAAGAAGACTCTTTCTTTTTCCTTATATTGTATGTAGGCTACCTGCCCTAGGGTAGGGTAGCACTCTCATCAATAATTCCAGAATTAGACAATCAATCAATCAATCACAAACTCTAGAAGCCTACCTCTATGACTACATGAGATTTGGGGAGGGGGAAATGAGACACAAACCTTAACACTTGTACAATTAGTTGGATGTTTCTTAGGCTGACCAAAGTTAACTATTACATCTTCCTTTCTCTCTGTGAAACTAAGAAATAAAACTTCCATGTGCAAGGTGCCTTCCCTGTCACCAGGGATGAGTTGCCAAGCCTAGGAAAAATTTTTATAAACAAATCTTGTTAAACTAATCCCATCTTCCTAGTCACTTACCTATACTTAACTTTCCAATATGAAAACCCTTTGTCTTACGACATTTTCACAATTTTCTTATTCTTTGTCTAATCTGGTATGTGATCATTCCGCTCTGCTTGTATGTGTGCATGTGTGTATGTATTTTGCACATACATGTTAAAGGTACCAAATAAAATATGTGTGCTTTTCTACTATTTATCTGTCTTATACCAGAGACCTTGAGAAGTAGAAGAAAAACTTCACTGCCATCACATACACTATGATTTTTCAATTAGTAATTTGAAATTTGTATTTGTATTTGTTATATGCAAAATAGAAGATTGCCCTCACCAAAAATATTAGAAGTAAAACACCACCTATCTCTCTTCCAGGAAATAAGTATTTATTAAAGAGTTCAGATTTAGTAAGTGCTATCACTAGAAAGAGATTAAATCCAATTATCACTAGCAGGAATATCTTAATTGCTTGAAGGATTAGTGAATATGAAGATAGTAAAGTACAAAAGAAAATGATACTCAGGTTTCTAAAACCTAGATAAAAGAGATGACTGGAACACAATGAGTATTGAGACCCTACACATACAATTCAAGGCAGAATATCTTGCCAACTATGGTGTCAGGCTGTGACTTTGTCATTTTTTATTATTAGATATACTACAATACTTATAAGCTTACATGCAATCTATCTAAAGTTCTGAAAAAGAGACAGGAGATGTAAAGAAAGGATGCCCTTCTAAAAGAGGCTTTCAAAGTCAAGTGTCCTAGATAAAAGAAACTATTCAACTAAATTTAATATGCAAATAAACATATCCCTTAAACTTTATTGTAGGAAAAATTTCTATTTAATCTATTTCACATTTATTTGCATAAAAATCAAAGATACATATTTACTGATAAAAATATCCCTGGAGTAAAAATTAAGGCAGAACATTAACCACTTAAATAATTTTTAATGAAGACAACTCGTGTTTTTGTGAGTATATTTAGTATTTTAAGTGAAATTTCAGCATTCAAAGCTTTGATTAAACAAATTTACTATTTCAAAGAAGTTGAAATAACTTCGGTATGAAAATTACAATTAACAAGACTAATGTATTTTACTTTAAGAATGTCATGGAAACTAAAAGTGACTTCCCACTCTTCCCAAAAATGAAGGAAAATAAGAGTTAGTGCTGTAAGGTAATTTAAAAGGAAAATATTTAAGAGTTGAGAAATTGTGCTAGTTTTCCTTCACTGTGACAAAATACCTGAGATAAAGCACTTACCCATAGCTCATGGTTCTGAAGGTCTTAATGGTGGTTGGTCTATTGCTTTGGGCCATTGTAGAAGCACCTCTGTGATAACATGTAGCAAAGGAAACTGCTGCACTCATAGTGGACCAGAAGGAAAACACAGAGACACAAAGTGACTTCATATCAATATCCTTTTCCAAGGGCACACTCCCTGTGACCTAACTTCCTTCCACCAGGCCCCACCTCCTAAAATTCTACCACTTTCCAATAGTACCAGAGGCTGGGGACCAAAACTTTCAGGCATGGACATTTTGGAGAGCATTTTGCAAGACGTTCTAAAGCCAAACTACTCACAGCAAAGTCAGAGATTTATATGTATATTTATCCACTAAATGTTTCTAAATATTGTAAAACATCATAATTTTCAAGACTAAAGTTTATTTAATAAAGTCAAAGGAGGGGATATTTTAAAAGTACAAGGAAATATTTCATCCAAAAATAATAAATTTAAATGTCATAAATTTAAGTGGCCTAACCTTACCCCAAAATAGCCTTCAGAAATAACTGGTACATAATGAGAAGAAACTAGTATCTTAATTTCAAAGAAAAACAAGTTACTATATATACGTACTTACTAATAGTTTTCACCTATGGTCTTTCTTAAATTTTAAGCTCTCAAAAATGTCTCACACATTCATGAATTCTAAATTTAAAGCCTGGGGCAAATTATGTTGTCTATTTAAAGAATATGTCATGATGGTGTGGGAATGCATGTTGATAATAAAAAGGCTGCATTGTGACACAAATTAAAATAGTAATAATCTCCTATAGTTACCCATTTTTTCACCTGCTTAGCCAGATTAACTAAAACCTATTCATTTATCAAGAACTCCAAATACACTGCAGTTTCATTATCTACAGTACTCTCGCTGGGCTTTGACTCTCTACACTTGTTCTTCTTGTGTATTGGTTTCATTGCATCCTGTACCATGCATTCTCCCATGGGCACTTCTGCTTTGTTACAGCTCTTTTTATGCACTAAAAAGGATGCTATTTTTATTTTCTCAAGAAAAACTAAGTTTTATTAATTCTATGAGGGTTTTCTTCTCTATTTATTTTTGTTCTGCTACTTATCATTTTCTTCTACTAATTTTGGATACAGTTTATTCTTCTCTTTCTAGCTCCTTTCAGCATAATGTTAGACTATGTATTTGTAGTATTTATTTCTTTAAATGTAGGTATTTACTACATCTTAGAACAAGTTTTAAGGCATGGCATAGGCCTTTAGTATTCTGCATTTCCATTGTTTGTTTAAAGATATTTTCAATTTCCCTTTTGTTTCTTCTTTGGTTCATTTGTAGATAAGGAGCATGTTAATTACAACATATTAGTGAATTTACCAAAATTTGTCCTTTTACTGATTTTTTTACTTTGTGCCATTATTGTCTGAAATAACACTAGACATGATTCCAAACTTTTTAAGTTTGTTAGGTGTCGTTTCTATGACCTAACCATATATATATATATATATATATATATATATATATATATATATAGTGCATATATATATAGTGTGTGTGTATATATATATATATATATATTTAAGGCAGAATATCTTGCCAACTATGGTGTCAGGCTGTGACTTTGTCATTTTTATACTACAACACTTATTATTAGTATATTATTAGATATACTACATATATATAAAACATATTTTGAAATATGTGAATGCTGTTTCAAATGCGTATTTGTAATGATTCCATCTCAGGTGTGGTAATCACATCTCTAGCTCCTGAGTTACACATACGACATAAGTTTCATAAAAATAGAAGTGAAGCAATTACTAAATTATCAGTATTAATTTTTCTTAAAATGGTTATGACTTTCCTCACAGTCCTTATCTGTCTAATTGAACTATTATATTTATTTCAGATAAATGACAGTTTTAGCATAAGTATATGATATCTGAGACAAACAGTAAATAATAGTTTAGTATAATTATATCCCCAATATTATCTACATACCTTAAGAAGTAACCATTTCTTAAATAAAATGTAAACTTAATTAGTGTCATGTATTTTATTAGGCAAATCTAACAACACAGGTCAATCTTTTCTGAAAAGTTTTATAATTTTCATTTGAAAGTGGATTGCTACATTACTGAATTAGTATATTTAGACCTATCACTAAACTTGTGCCACCAGATATTTAGTATTTGATGGTTTCATCTACATTATTCATTAGGAATTACATACGCACTGTACTGACTCCTGTATCTATCCCTTAGAAGTTCTGTGACACTAGTCAATTTTAATCTTTTTAAAAATAAAGCTACATAAAATGTCCTCACTCCTTTAATGTAGGATAATTAAGCAAATATGTAAAATGCTTCCTGAAATGACTGCCCTATGGCAAAAAATTACATTGTTCTTTTTTATCCTTCCTCCCTCAAACATTATGAGGCAGGCTCTGAAAATAGCACCTGCATTGCCTTTTAAATTCATCTGTAATTTGCAAAGGTGAATCTCCCAAAGGTGAAACTAATAGTCTGATTAAATGAATTAGATGCTGAAAGAGAACAAAAAGTGAGGTCAAAAATATCTCCAAGCTGTGGGTAATGAAAAGGGAAAAGAATAAAGTCACTGCAGAGAGCAAATATAAAAGAAAGCATTTTTGAGAAAAAAGACAAGGAGCTTTAGACCTAATGAGTTTGAAGTAATTGTGAATTTTTGGAAAAGCCCCTGATGGTCTCTTAAAAGACAATCCTTATTATGTTAATTCTCTTATTCCATTATCATAATTCATCAATGAATGAACTAATGTGAAGCACTGAAAATATTACCTGGAATACAGTAAGACTCAATGTTAACTACTACTCAAATTCTTTTGGCTATTATTATTTTCACCATCTTTTCAAATGACCAATTTGAAACTTTAAAAGTTATTCTCCATTCCCTCATTTGTATTGCCTTAATTTTATACTTACTATCGCCTTATCAAATTTATGATTACAAAGAAGAGAAATCATTTTCGTAAGTTTTCTCTGGTTCAGATAGCACAACTCCATCCTATACCCTTGCTTTCCTACCAAAACATACTTACTTATATTATTTACTATTCAGAATCACAAGATGTTCATTTTTAAAAATATAATATTTTTACTTAAGTGTATTACATAAATATGTGTTTATACTATATAATGTTTAAAGGAATCTATGCTTATTATTTAGACTTCAAAAAACATTGTAGGAAAAGAATGAAAATCAGCCACTTAAGGGGATTACTAATCCACAATATAACCAATTAATATTTTCAGTATTTTCCTAAAGATTTCATCAAAATTTCTTCCATAAGTTTATAACCATGTTTTGTACCCTAGATTTTACACTTCTATCATGTGATACAAATCTCTCTGACCACTGAGGTCTATTTGTGAGGAGTTGTTTAGTGAATTTACATGACAATTTATACAATCATTGGATATTAAATATGAAATTTAATTAGATTGAAAATTTACAGACACCTCAAAAAACTAAAGATCTTTATATGTCAGCATTTGTTACACAAAATCTGTTCCTGGAAGCTCAGCCCCTGTCCTTTGGAGCCCACATAATCAACATAGATTGTGGCTGACTGTCCAGAGAAATAGAAGTCTACCTATCCTCCTGAGTTTTGGAGTTCCCCAAGGTTGTCCATTTGGTCCAATAACATCATGACACCATTAGTTATTTCATTGCTGTCTTAACTACTAAACTATCATGAAATATTTCTCTTGACAAACAGGTAGCTAACTAAAATCAACTAACATCTCAGTCTGTCCATCTCATCATGCTCTGTGATTTTATCACCTTAGATCACCTTCCCATCTGCCTTCCAAATCTAGTGTTAGGATTAGCACTCCATGTTTAGAAAAATCCCCTAAATCCTTAGCCTTCTTACCAAAAGAACACTGTACTTTGTTGTTTGTTTTTGTTGTGGTGGTGGTTTGTTTGTTTTTGGTACTGGGGATTGAACTCACAACCTTGGGCTTGCTAGGCAGGCATTTGTGCTAAACCTCTGGACCTTAGTTTGTACCTTAACTGAAACCAGTCTTTCCCCTGCAGACACTTCTTCCCTATTCCCATCTCATGCAAAGCTGCTCAGTACAGCACATTCAACTCATTGCCACATTGGGAGGGAGCATCAGTGATCTTCTTGTATTAAGGGACAG
Organism: Dolichotis patagonum; assembly: GCA_004027295.1. Classification (NCBI taxonomy): domain Eukaryota; kingdom Metazoa; phylum Chordata; class Mammalia; order Rodentia; family Caviidae; genus Dolichotis; species Dolichotis patagonum. The sequence goes on along the minus strand of PVJX010025742.1, from coordinate 1,421 downwards.
GTTCTTGTTCTTTGTTCTCTCACTTATTATCAAATCTCCTGCCATGAAAATTATATTTACAATATGTGCCCCTTATCAGTGCCATGTCCCAATCACATTCCTTTTTCCTATGATTTAATGATTGTGGCATTTAAATTCTATCTTCCTCCAGTCTCCATGAGGAAAATACATCTTGAATAATCTCCATTTCAATGACATTAAAATATATCTAATTAAACCATGTACTCCCCTATACAGAACCAGGATAGTGGCACGTTTTTAAAATTACAAATTCATACACCCATCTCCTGACAAGTACTTCTCACTTTCCCAGCTCTCTCATTCCATTACCCTGACTGCACCTTCACCTAACTGTATGAAGATTGCTAGGCACTGACCCCTCTAAATTTTCCCATTCCTCACCTACTGGTATTTAGCCTTTGTCCTACTTAGATTAAATTTCAGTGAGCTAAAGGGATTCTCTCTTTGATAGCATCTTATTATACTTTATTATATTTTAATTTCATTGAGCACACATGGAAAAACCCCAAACCTTAATGAACCCAACTGTTTGCTTCTCTAAATCAAGATCAATTATAATGATACTATAAAATGTAACCCATATGCACAGATTGGTGCCAACATAAATCCAAAGTTTCCAGTCTCATCTGGACATTTAACATGTCTGTTAATTATTTTAACAATTCCAAGTCAGCTCTCTTTTCTGTTTTCAAGACTATAATGACTCTCTACTCTCTATTCATGTGCAGCACCTCTGCATTTTCACTTGCTCATTTTCTACCTGTTTTACAGAAGAGACAGGCTTCTGTATGAATGAATGACTTGAAGTCATTCATACACTTAAATTATATAGATGGGGACTAGAGATTTAGCTTAGTGGCTCAAGTGCTTGCCTAATAAGCACAAGGTCATGAATTCAATCCCTGGTATAAAAAAAAAAAAGAATAATTATTTTGGCCAAAGATTTAGTTCAGTGGCCTAAGTGCCTGCCTGGCAAGTGTGAGGTCATGAGTCTATTCCTGGTACCAAAAAAAAGTGGATAGTGGGTATTGGTTTTGCATCTCTGAGTCTTAACAACACTGCGTTCACTGAGACTAAGAACTGTGTATCATTAATCTGTGTATTTTTGGTGTTGAGGTAATGATTATGCTACAAAGAATTCCCTTAGGAAATATATATTTGATGAATCAATAATCATTTCACTACAACTTCCTCCCATTAAAGTTGCTGCAATTACCATCTATCATAAATTATTTATTGATCCTTTTTCCATTCTGTGTCATTTCAGGTTTATAGAGAAGATGCCAAGAGATGAGGTATGCACACATTTAACTTTGAGAAACTCATGTGATGGATAAAGAAAGAAGAGAAAGGCAGAAGAGCCTTAAAACCATGGTGTAGGTCTGAAGCCTATGAAAAGA
>PVJX010025741.1:0-26616 GCA_004027295.1 Dolichotis patagonum | reverse complement strand
TTTACTTTCAAGGAGAGTCCTGCAAATATCTTGTGGCTCAGGGAAGCATGACACATTGAGAGAACTTAGAGAATCCAGAGAGAAGGATATAGAAAGAGTCTGGGGAGGTATGCCCATCAAGAGAATAGAGTGGAAAATAGAAAAATGAGTACTGGAGTTTGCTTTGATGGGAAATCTTAGAATACGTGCAGACTTGGGTCTTTTTTTAGAAGGACAGTAAGAAGCTTCAAAGACTTTGTTTTGGTTGTTGGAGGAAGTGGGATGATTTATGACACTGAGGACTACAACCACTTCTATCAAACACAGTATCACTACTATGACTCAGAACTAAAACCACTTGTGTCTGCATCAGTTGGCTGTTTGTCCTAGAAAAACCTTGCCTGAAAAAGATAAGACTATAAATCAATAAGTGAGTCTACTGGGTGCTTATTAGATCTCTGAAGATCTATGTTCTGATATCACAGTCTGCAAATCTGGTGATACAAACTGTTGACCCCAGATGACTTAATAAGACTTGCTTTGAATCCCTGCGCCACTATGTCCCCCAGTCCTATTCTGACAGGGCACAAACTTGCTTACTCAGTGAGGCCCTCATCTTGCAATAACCTCCTTAAACCTATGAAACCCAGACCCCCAAACCATACAAATGTATTTTGGCATCCATCTTGTAAGATACAGTCTTTTATCTAAGTCCTTTTACAAAATTGCCTTTTTCACTAGTGAGATGTGTTTCAACTAATTTAATTTGCTTTGTTAAGAGATTGCTGATATCTTGAGCAATTAACTTAATCAAATATTTAACATTTCTCTCCAGTTGCAGTATGGAAAATGGAGTGGAAGATGGAAAAGTGAGTGTTGGACTTTGCTTTGATGGGAATTCTTAGAATATGTATATCAGCAGAAGCACAGGCTTGGAAGTTCTCCATTATTTTGAGAATAAGGTTTCCCCAAGAATTTCTAAAAGGATATTCACATCATGTCTCCTATAGCCAGTAGCCCACACTTCCTCCAGATCTACTAGCTCTTTTTTTTTTAGCTTGATCCATGTGATTACTACCAACAACTGATGAAGAAATTGTTAAAAATTGTGGGAAATTCATCAAGAAGGAGGAAGCACTGTTGGGAAGAAGCAGCATTGGAAATGAGGACCATTTACATAGAAGAGAAGAAGTAACTTATTAATAAATTTATTTAGCTAACCAATTAGGAAGCAAGACCTTTCTGTGCATGTACCCTATGGTAGTCTATTTTGAGTACTAGGAAAGCAGATGAATTTGAGATGTGCTCCCTGATCTGAAGAAGCTTCTAGTTCTACAGGGAAAATGGATCCATAAATAGAGAAGCCTAGAACAAGATGGAAGTGCTTTCTTGGAGTGGGTAAGCACAGACACCAGGGAATAGTCCTGGAGTGTCCCATGCTGACATTTAGCGAGTCCTGAAAGATGAGTAAGCACTTTCCTTGGGAAGTCAATGGTAGGGAACAAGGGAAGAAAAAAAGCAAGCTTTGCTTGTCAAACAGAGTAAATCATTCTTCTCTTCAGCTAAATATTACCTCTGCTAGACCCAGAAGTGCAAGGATGAAGATGATACGATTTTTGTCTTACAGGGACATGGGATGTGGGTGATGGGTACAGTGAGAGATGAGCCTGGGCATATCTGCAGCATTCAGATCTTGGGAAAACAGTAAGAGCTAGAGCAGAATGGAAGTCCCTTCCTTTCGGGTGGTGCAGATATACCTCAGCCTTCAGTGCAGCTAATGGCAGCAGATCTGTGAACAGAGCAGAATGAATCATGTCACGATAAAAAGCAATTTCTAATATGTCCACTTCCTCATTAGCTGGATACCTTGTAGGGGCCCATTGACACTTTGTACTTCCTGTAGTCATATATAGTTGCTGCATATTTAATTCCCATAGCAAACCTTTCAGAAGGGTAAAAGGAATCATACCCTGTTTCTGAAAAGAATTTTGAGACTCAAAGATGGCAAGTCACATGTACAGGATTCCTGAGTGAGTTTTACCAAGGCTGGGTTGCAAGACCAGATTTCCTGAGACCCAGATAAAAATTGCAGGTTGCCATCACCAAGCATTCTATTTTCCCACAACATCGCTGCTTCTACTTTGGTGTGAAGGACTCAATGGAATATTGAGCTCAAAGCAAACATAAGCTTCTTCAAAGCTTGAGGCTATGGTGGGAAGAAATATCTGTGAAGCTTGATATTGGCTCATACAGCCACTTCCAAGAAGTAGGCCCTTGAGAAAGGAATACGGTTCCCTCAATTTCAATAAATATTCTCCCAAGAAACTTAATTGGCAAAAGTCAGATTCCCAACCTTTTAAGTTTCTTGTAAGAATACAGTCAGTCAGTGGAGAGAAGGCTCCTTGCCAATAATAATACCTCAGAGCATCTATTAAAAACTTATAATACCCAAGGCAGTAGATTAATTCTTTAAGTCTATGAGGCAGATGCTATTATTATCATAATTTTACAGAGGAATAGGTTAAAACTTAGTCTGAGTAACTCACTCAAAGTCACTCAGATGGAAGCAGAGCTCAAAGGGACAAGGATCCATGAAGTTTAGCCAGGTTCTGCTGAACTGCAGAGTTTTGTTGCATGGAAACTTAGGAAGATGAATAAGATTTTGTTTTTGTTTATTTAAATCACATAGTAATATCTGTCCTTTTAAAATGTTCATTCTATATGCACTGATAAGATAGATATAATGTGAGCAACTACTTTGAAGATAGCGATATGCAATCTATGAATGATTGTTAATCTCCTAATATGTTGTTCTGAAATTCTGTATAATTGTTTCTGTTCTTTTTTCATTTAATAAATGTAATCATATAGACATTGCCATAATCAAGACATTACATTGCTCCCAGAAACTATCCTTGTGTTTCTCCAGCATGGTTCTCTTCCCTATGCTCAAATTCTCTTACCAGATTTGATTTTTTTTCCTATAGCTGTAAGTTTTCCAGACTGTCTAGCTCAGTTAATTATTGTGAGGATTCAGAAGTCATACATCTTATTCTATACATGGTCAATAATTTGTTCCTATTGCTGACCTGTTCCATGTTATGATGAACATCTTGTGGCATGGATTGCTCCTCAAGGAGTGAGGAAAAACTCTATTCCCAGTGGCTGCGAGTTGCCTGGTTTCAAATACAATGTCCCTGAGATCTAAGCACGATCCTGAATTGCTAAGAAATCACTTTCTCCTTTCCTTCATATCCTGACTCCTCTCAAGGGAAGAGGGCCCTGGAATTCATCTGGAGATGGAGATGGCAGTGTCTGGTGTGTTAAAAGGATTGGAGATCAGGGTTCTGGGTGCAAAAGTGGACACAGTAAGGTGCTTCTGCAGACAAACTCCTGTTTTGTCTTTTTTTCTCCCTCCACATTTGCATTCCTGTTTTGACATTTTTTATTCCTCACCAGGGAAGGCTTGATGGGCAGCTTCCCATGCATCACAGATTATGACTTTATCACTGGATCAAACCCTCTGCTAGCTAATTGCAAATTTTATGAATCCTCAGGCTTTGAGGCTCTGGATTGAGGTCTGTTCTCTGGATGCTGCTGTGACAATGGATGCCACAGCCTACAAATTGCAGTCACTAAAAATGGGCCAGAGTCACCTGGTCTCACTTCTTTAAGTGCAAGAGGCTTCTGTGCCTGATCAAAAAAACCTAGCTAATTAGCTTTAAAAGCCTCATTTGTGGGAAGCAGGTAAGTGGGTGGGTTGCCCGTAGGAGGGAAGGCACACAGAGGAGAGGAGCTTGTTGAAATGGTAATTTGCTAAAAGAAATGGAACAGTGAAAAGGAGATAGAGGGAAAGAAAAACAAAAGGATGAGCTCTGGGAGTGGTGGAGTGGAAGCTTAAAAATAGAAATGGTGTAAAAGGAAGTGAGTACGAGACAGGTTAGGAGGGGGCAGGCAGACTGGTTCCTCAGAAGACTGCAATATGTGTGAAAGGAGAAAATGGCATGGGAAGGAGGTGGCCATGGCAGGATCTAGTGCTAACCACTCTATCCTCCTGCATATGGTATGATGATGCCCTTTACTCTGTTACCTAGGATACAAGATCAAAGTCAATTTACGGCCTCTTCCCTCTCTCGATTGCTTGCCAAGTCTTTTGTATTCTGCCTCCTAAATTTTTCTCCTATCCAGGTCATCCACCTCCCAGCACCCATCTGTTGTCATCTTTCACCTGGATATTTCAGCACTATCTAGATTTTCAACCTGGCCTTTCTCTACACATTGTAATCAGCAACAGATCTGTTTCTTCCACTTTTCCTTTGAAAATCTCTGAGATACTCCCAACTACCCATAGATCAAAAACTGTTTAGGAAGACATTCCTTTCTCTCTTAAATGTATTCCCATGTTACCATTTGAGTCTTATCTTACTCAAATTCCAACTATTCATTCTGCTCTCAGGTTATAATCTGCTGGACCATGAAGCAAATATTCACTTGGGCGTGATCTATTTTGTTCTTAGATACTTCAAATACCTGAAAATTTCCCACATGCATCTGTATTTTTTTAACTTGTCTGGAAATCTTGGGAAATCCAATAACATTTACCTCACTTTGCATTCTAAAGTGCTGGAACTCTTGCTGCCTCCGCCCCTTACCATCCTCTAATGGATTATGGTATTGAATGAACTCATTGTTATTACCTATTCGGGCCTCCGTACTAATAGCAGTAAATCCCTGGGGAGTGGCTGTCTGGTCCTGTCCTCTGATCTGGCTGAAGATATATGAATGTATTACACAAGGCCTTTCCCATTTTGAACTCTTTCTCAATGTCAGTTCTTATGCAAGGTATCAAGCACACATGGGAGGAAAACAGTGTCTACTCCTGTAGGCTCCAACCAAACCCTTTGAGGCTTTTAGGTCTTTGTTCTGAGGTGTGCTTCTCTATCTTTTCTATCAGGTAACACAGTCATCCCAAATTCAGTTTTTCTGGTACCTTCTATCAGAATTAACACCAGTTAACCATGATCTGCTTCATGGTTACATGATATCATGCTCAATCCTCCATAAGGCCCACATCTGCCTTGTATTTTATTCTAAATTTTCCAAGATTTATAGCTGTGTCACATCTATTTGTTCCCCCTACTCAACTTTCAAGTACCTCAAAGATTCATTAATTTCACATAACAACTGATCACCACAGTTTTTAAATGTGACCTTTTCAAAACTCTTAGAATTCTCAAAGTAATTTTTGCACAGAAGTCAGAAAAGAAATGCAGATTCCAATTTTCATACCCTTTCAGAGAGAGTGTACATTAGAGAGACACTTAAGAAACTTGAGAAAGAATTACAAGTACAGTGAATCTTTTCGAATTTGAAATAGTTGAAGGGTGTAAAAGAATGAGAGAACAAGTGAATACATAAAATTATGTGTGCAAATACGAGACTAAATTTGAGAGTATTTTAAGAGAACAAATAATTTTCTCATTGTAGATGTCTCTTTATTTGTCTCTTTACTTGAACTAAATTGGTACCCACCTATGAAGATTTGAATATGGTTTATCCTTTTTAAAAGTTCACTTTGTAGCAATCTCCATCATGAATCTGAAAAGAAAACTTAATCCAACTATGGTATTTAAAGGTGGGAACTTTGAGAGGTGATTTGGATTAGGTAAAATCATTGGGGGAGCCCTCATTATTGAATCTTGTTGGCTTTATAAGAGGGAGAGAGATAAGCAAACACACACACACACACACACACACACACACACACTCCCCTTTTCTCACTATGGTCCACCTTAGGGGTCTGCCTGCAAGATGACCATCACCAGATTCAGACCCTTGAACATAGATCAAAACCATGAGGCAGAATAAATTTGCTGTGTGTATAACTTGTGCAGTCTGTGGTACTGCATCATGAGAACCAGAAAATGGACCAGGACAACACCCTGATTTAACAAACATCAGGTATGTGATTCCAGAAAATGGCCCTGTAATAAGGGAAGTCACCAAAACTCAGAGAGACCAAGAGAGGATCTTTTCTTAAGCCTGAAGGTATGAGTTGGGATGAGGTTGGATGCAGACCAGGAGCTCCAGGTAGAAGGGTGCAGAGGAAAATGGTGTGTGTGTGTGTGTGTGTGTGTGTGTTTCAAAAATAAATACACTAGAGACATTTGGTCTTTGAATAAATTTCGGTTTATCAAAATCACTTTTCCTTGTTAATTTAGAAATTAATTACATAAAACTCTTGCCAACATTCTGGACATATTTTGTTTTATTACAACATTGTTCTAGAACTGCTTACTACTCCTAAGAAAAGCTTCATAGAATTTTAATTAAAATTATATGATGAATATATCTTTATAGCAGTCATAAAATTTTTTAAAATGACACATTGTTCTTTTATACAAATTGTTCTCATTTTTCTGTACACATTTTCTCCTAGCCTTTGTACATATGCAGACATAGTTATACATATCTCAAACAGAAATTTCTATTATTTATTGGTGTTAATATTATAACAAACATATTATTTTACATATTGTTTAACAGTTCTAATAAGTACACTTTATGATAGCTGTGAAATACATTTCAATAGGTAGTATAACATAAATTATTAACCAGTTCCTCATACCTAAACATAAAAAGAAGTTGTTATAATTTTATTGTATTAAACAATAGCATTTGTTACATTTATTTTTACTTTGTTTACTTTTACATTTACTTTGTTAACTGTATTTATTTATGTTATAGTAGTAAGAAATGTTCCCCACATTAAATATTAAACTTGCTATATATTTACATCATCAATTTATTGCCTTTGTTTCTTAGGGAAGCCACAGTAAAGTACATCAACACTTGTTTCACTGAAGAGATTTCTTCTCTCAAGAGTTTTGGAGGCTGGACTTTAGAGATAAATTTTTGACATGCCTCTGAATGCTCTGCAAAGGTTCCTTTCCATCTTAATTCTAGCTCCTAGTGGCTTCCACGGATCCTCAGCGTCCTCTGGCTGGTAACTGTCTCTGTACATATACCTATCATTACCCAGCCTTGTCCTTTATGTCTTGGTGCATAATTCCCCATTCTCATAATGACAGCAGTTATGGAATGTAGGGACCACTAGCCAGGATGATGTCATCTCAAGAACCTTCACTACTGACATCTATAAAGATCCTCCTTCTAAATAAGGTCACATTCACAGGTACAAGGACTTAGGATTTAAATGTATCATTTAGGAAGATTTTATTCAATTTCTAAAATAGCTGGTATTCTAGTTAAGGATGCCTACATACCATCCTTTTAGCCATCATTCTTCCTCAGAGAATTCTGAAAACTATAGACACAAATGATGGGAATCAGGTGGGTCACAAAGTGTAGACTTCTGCTCAGAATGATCTTTCCTGATAGCTGGGTTGATGTGAGACTTCTAGTATTTGGTTCTTTCCGGTCCCCTGAAACTACATTAAAGAGGTTGAAAAGAGCTACAGATATGGCAGAAGACTTTCATGCCAAGGGGACAGTTCTAGCTCCATCTACCCTTCAATCACTTAGGAAAGATAAGAGAGGTTACAGGGCCAGGAAGGACCCATAATGCACAGAGACTCTGTCCCCTAGCAAAAGTGACTAAGTATCATATTGCAGTAGAACTCAGTAAATCACACACCTCTTCCCTTTGGGGTGAGGAGCATGTAGGGAAGGAATGGAAGGAAAGCGGGCAGATAGAGAAAATGACAGAATGCTTCACCCTGCATATTCTGTGTTACACTGTCATCCACATGTGTAATATCTATGCACTCTAAAACACTTTTCCTTTTTGCACATTTCTATGTATCTAGACTTTATAATTGTCACTTTTATTTTTTTATAAATTTTTATTAGTGCATTTTTGCAGTACATAATAATCACATTTATCAAAGGGAGTAAGTACATGTCAATAATACATCTTATTTTTTAACTTCTTTTCTCCTTCCTCTGCTTTCCCCTTCATTTTTTGACTCCACAACAAATTAAAAGAAAAATCATGATCACCTCAATAGATGCTAGATATATTGATAATGAAATCAAATATTCATTCCTGGTTAAAAAAGCAAATGAAAGATGAACCTCAGAAAACTTGGAATAGAATTGAATTTTCTCATCCTAATTAGAGGCAGCTATCAGAGACTCCCCAGAACACCTTTTTAATATTGAAACATTTCTATTTTATGCAGGACTACTGAAAAAAACTGCTCGAATCAATATTGTTTCACAAACAAAATATAAATATTGGAGCTGGGTAAGGGAGCATGTAATTGTAATCTCAGCACTGTGGGAGTGTGAAAGAGAAGAATCACAAATTCAAAAGAATTTAAAAAGAAGTTGAGAACACAGCTCAACCTGAAGCTCCTGGGTTCAATCCCCATTACTACAAAGTGAATGAATGAATGAATATTGGAAAGGGAAAGTCCATCATATATTGCAAGCAACTTTCTGTCTACTAAAAATTGAAGAGAATCATCTGGGATATATATGTACAGCAATAAGGGAATTCAATTAATACTGTGTTCTGTAAGCCTGAACTTAAAATTGTTAAGTTCAGTAGTAGGAAATGGAGCATGAGTGTTCAGTCTTTATGAATGGGATTAGTTCCTTTATAAAACAATCCAGTCTCCAAGGAGTTATCTTGTCCCATCCACCACAAGATAGGACAAGAAGTCAGCATGTTTGAACCGGGAAGATTCTCACTAGACACCAAATCTGTCTTTATCTTTACCTGGGATTCACAGCTTCCAGAACTATAATAAATAAATTTCTATTACTTATTAGCCATCAGTTTTTGTTTCATTGTTACAGCAACCTGGATGAACTATGACAGTAAGTTTCCCAGAATCATCATTCATCAAAGTGAGCACTTACTCTATACCAAGCATCATCTAAGATTTCAAAACACAATAGTGAACATAGTAAAGTTTCTCCTTTTATAGAGTTTGCATTCCCTGGGTATGAAGTTGATCGCAAATGATGCATACTAATGTTTAAAAGAAGGTCCAATGAACCATATCCATAACCTAAAATCTCTAGAAATAAATCTAAGAGGAAACATACAAGACCTATGAAAAGAGCACTTTAAACATTGTGACGATGGCACTACATAAACACCATCGCAAGCTAACCCTGGTGACTCTGTGATGATAGCAGCACCGTTACTAGTCCTCCCTGATTTCTAAATGAGGCTGAGTGAAATAAAAGTGGTAATAGTCAAGGGAGGAGCTGGCATGATGGAGAATGCAGCCACTATGCCACATTTCTTGCTGCACATCTTTTATTCCTTCTCTCTCAGCCTCAATCTCTCTACTTGAAAAAATGCCCACACCACTCTCCCACATGAGTGAAAGGCCATAGTTAAAACTCAGGGCATAAAGAAGATATTTGATAAATAGTAGCTCCTTCATGCTATCAGGAGAGGAACTGAGCTCCCCGAGCCTTTATCAACACACTCTATAACATAATGATAGGGTGAGAGAAGTATTTCCATCACCATCAATCAACACAAGGAAAAATAACTTCAGGAGGTACGTAGGAGAGAGGTGGGTTTTAAATGGGTAGAATGTCTATTATACTGACTTGCTTAATGATTCACTGAGCTGTTTGATTTGAGAGACAGCAAATCTGAGGGATGTAAAATGCCAATCTTCTGGAGCAGCAATTATCTGTCATTAAATAGCAGTGCTTTTTGCAAGAAGGAAGAAGTCACTTTGCCTCCAGAATGAGGTGACTCATGAAAAAGATCATTTCCCATAGAGCAGAGAAAGGGCTTTGAGTGGAGTTTGGGAGGTGCACATACCCGAACAGACATTTAAGGAAGACCTCACACCCAAAATATTTCTGGAGGCTATCTGTGCTCTCATCTTGCTATCCACATATATATGAAATAAAATAAAGAAAATGTAAAAATGATAACATTTCCCAGTATCATAATTTTAATGTAGTAACTACTAATATTTTCATACACAGTCATCCATGTCATCCAATACCCAAGTCGATTTGCTTCCAGGACCATGCTTGGATACCAAAATCACAGATGCTGATGTCTCTTATTGATTTATATATAATGTACACACATCTTTCCAAATCTCTAGCTGACTTTCAATAACTAATAAAAAGTAAATATAAATAGTTGCTTTACCACACTTTTCAGAGAATAATATCAGAGGTAGATATGATTTTTTGAAGATTTTTGATCTGAAGTTTGTTGAATCTGGGGATCTGAAACTCTCACATGCAAAAGCCAACATTACTTTCTGAATTTTTCTCCTCTCTGCGTGTTTCTTTTCTTCTTTCCCTCACTGTAATCCTCCAGTTTTGTATCTGGTCAGAGTTGAAATTCCCTCACTAACCCAAGAAAGAACTTTGGAATAGCTGCCAATCTCTGAACTTCAGTTTTTCATCAAAACGTAACACCCAACCCACAGATTTTGTCCAGATTGACAGGCAATATAGGCAAATTGCTGGCATTTACTAATTAATGACCCATTTTCCATGCCTATGTGAACCAGAAAATTCTCTTTGGTTGCAAATGAAGAACAGGTCACCTGGGCACCAGGAATGTCTAGATTTGAGGCCACTCCAAAGACTCTTGCAGCCGCTTAACCAGAGTCAAAGGAATTCCACAAGTGACTTAAACAAGATTTAGTCTTCATTCCTTTCCATCTCCAAAGGCTTCATGTTGATATTTACATTTCAGCATGAGGTCATCTGATTGATCAACTTAGGATTCACTTTAGCCCCAGGATAATCTATCCAAGACTCTAGACAAAAATCTGTAGTCACAGCCAAGCTAGTCATTGTGAACTGGTATCCACTCACCTGCATTGTGTTATAACCACTGATATTTTACGTCATGCCATGAGCATTTTCCAAGTACCTACTGTTTGCTTATCATCTTATATTTAATTCTCCAGAAAAGTCAGTTGAATGGCTGAATTGCTATTTACTGGTGAAAAGTATTTATAAGGGCACTAAAAATATATTAAAATACGATAAATTAGACTCAAAATTGAGAATTCCTGCTCCTTAGGATACACTCTAAATAAAATTAAACCTAAACTAGAAAATGTGAAACTATTCATAATATATATTTGTCAAAGTATTCATATGCAAAACATATATATAGTATATATATTCTGTAAAACATTGGAAGAAGTAAAGTCAGTAGCTTTTCAAAAGTTCCAACACTATATAAAAATGGCACTATATTTGCAGTGGACTGTTACATAAAAAAATGCATAATGCATATCCCAGAGAAACCATTAAAATTTAAAAATTTAATCTAATAGCGAGAAAAATTTCTAAAATTATTCAACCCAAAAAAAGCATTCAAAAAAGAAAAGTAACTATCAAAGAGAAGATGGGAAATATAGAAAATAAATAAAACGGGGCAAATCTAAATTGTAACATATAAATATATGTTACAGATAAATACTATCAAGTCAGAAAAAAAACAAGACTAAGACCTTGTTAAGTTTTAAGGAATATGGTTAATTATGAAATTAAAGATGAAATCAAATAAAAGGATAGAAAATGTTACATGAAGGAAACACTAACCAAGAAAAATCTAGAATTGTTATACAGAAAAGTAGACTTTAGAACAGAAAACACTATCACTGTACTTATCCTTATAAAGCAGTTTATTCACTGAACATTCATAAATATACATGCACCTAAAACTCAGAGCTTAAATATATAAAGCAAATAATAATATAAGTGAAAAGAAAAATAGCCAAATCCACAGTTATAGTCAGAGATATTAACTCAACATTTGATAAAACCACATAGCAAGAATACTAGCAAGGATAGAGAAGATATAAACAATACTTTTAAGTTATATGACATCATTAATAATTAACATTCCACCCAATAACAACTGAATATATTCTTGCAAGTACACATGAGCCATTACCAAGATAAACTAATTACTTGGAAATCTCAATAAATCTAAAAGAACTGACATAATTCAAGGTATGTTCTATTGCTTATAATGATATTAAACTAAAAATAAATAATGAAGTAATATCTGGAATATGTCTAAATAGTTTACAATTCAGCAGTGTATTGTAAATAACCCATGGATCAAAAAAATTCTAAGTAAATTGAAAAAACCTTGAAATGAATGAAAATAAAAACACAACACATAAAAACTTGTGAACTACTCTAAATAACACATAAAAGCATGAAACTCAAAGAACATGAACTATAAATTCAACTATATTAAATTAACAATTACTGCTTATGAAACACCAACAAGAAACAAAGAGGGTTAAGCCACCAATTTGGAGAGGATTTGGTAACAGATATAATAGATAAAGTTCCAATGTGTCATGAGCCAATAAGAAAATAACAAACAGCTCAACAATGACAACAACAGTAACAACAAAATAGACAAAAGTCCTAAAAGGTATTTCCCTAGACAGTAAAGAGAAACTACCTGAAAACATGTGAAAGATGTTTAATGTCAACAGTAATAGTGTGAATTGCAAACAGAGAATTTAAAGTCAAAGCTTAAAAGTGTATAAATGCCAAAGTGAACAAGAAGACTAACAAAGAGAAACATGAAGGCTGAGGATTTAGCTCTGCAGCATAAAAGCCTGCCTGGTAAGCATGAGGTTGTCAGTTTGATCCCTGGTACAAAAATAAATAAGTAAATAAATAATTAAATAGAGAAATATGAACTGCTGCAAAAGTCTAATGGCAAAATAAGACTGAAGCTGTTTGGAAAACAATTTGTTATCTAGTTATTTCAAAGAATTGTGTACTTTATGATCCTTTTTATTTCATTCCTAGGTATATATTCTTCATAAATTTTTATCTGTGTTCCAGTTCATAATGTCATTTCATTTAATAGCAAAAAGATGGTAAAATAAACACCCACAAAAATAAAATGGATACATATAGTATGATTAATTCCCCTAAAATAGTGCACAGCTATGCAAAATAAACAACTTAGAGCTACTTTCATCAGCATGGACCAATCATTGCAAGCCATAGAATACATATCATATAATTCCATGCATACAAGTACGTGATATATTTCATGATTTAGAAGATATAGAAGATGTGTATTTTTATACAAAACAGAAATTGTTAATTTTTTGTAAACAGAACCCTGTCTTTCCTGACATAGGGATACCATATTTTCGGAAATATTTGAACCTATCTGGGATATGACTTGCTTAACTCTCCTCACTCTTTTGCCCCTACCACACCATGGAACGGTATGACAGCCAGGTCTCCACCAGTTGGAGGGAAGGAGGAAGAATTGGATACAGACTGTTTTAATTTGAATGGTCTCCTCAGAAATCATGTTGAAATTTATTGCCCCTACGAGGGCAATAAGCTTTGCCCTCGTAAATGGATGAAGGCCTTCATATGGCAGTCGGGCTCATGACTACCGGAAGAAGTTGGTCTCTCTCCCAGGTCACATCCTATCCAGCCCAGTGCTGCCCATTGACAAGTTACAATGCAGAAACCTGGTGCCCACCAGATGCAATCTCTCAGTCTGGGACTTCCTTACTCCAGAACCACGAGTCAAATAAGTTTCTATAACCTGTATGTCATAAACATCAGCTAAGAGTTATAATAGAAATAATAAAAATGCTGAAAGAGGCTTTAGAGGCAAAGGAGATAGGTACGTGGGAAGGGGACTAAAAGAAAAAGAAGCAAACTGCATGTACTCACTCCCCAAGATGAAAGAGAAGTCGCATATGTACTGCAAACATGTACTGAGAAAAGACAAACTCATCTATCTGCAGTATTCTATTATGACAGTACAATATCTGCTAAGACAGACAGCTTGCCTCCAAATTCCCCAAGAGCTGACTACCCTAGAAAACCACATCATGTCTATCCTGTAAATTTCCTGGCAGTGTCTAGCCCAGGGCTGGCAGTGGAACAAACCTCAGGTCTGATCTCCCACTAGCTGCACATCTATAAATCCAGGCTCTCCACATCTCTCAGGACTCTCACTCTTAAAACTGGGTTAATAGCAACTGCCTGGTTTCACTAGTGTGCTACTTCCAGCTTAATTAACAAAGGCAAAGCCAAGCAAAGGCTTTGTCTGCAAAATACTGCCATCACATAGTAAAAACTATCAAAAAGAAGTGAATGTACCATCAACCTAACATTTTAAATTACAAGTAACATCAACTGGTTTGTTTTATTATTCAACAGCTGCAAATGAGTATTGCAAAAAAGCTGAAATTCAGAAATATACAAGAATGAAGACAAATGAACAGTTTTACTCAAATCCTGACATAATCACTCTTAGCAATTGACACACACCATCCCATTCACCTTCTAAGGATATATATTCATACACTGTTCATTTTTTTAAATTACCCATTTTGTATGTATTTGTGAACTGTGTAAACTTATCATTACTATGGATTTATCTTCTTACCTAGTCTTTTATGGTCTTTTATTTGTTTTATTGACTAAACAACAGTTTATTTAATCATCCTTTTATTTGCTATTTCCAATTTTTTAAAACTTGTGTATACAATGTTGAAATGATTTTTCTCAAAAATCCTTGTGTGTACATTGTTTCCTTTGGACAGAGTTCCAGAAGTAGACATTCTTTCATCTATGCATGTATATAAAACCAGGTATTCCTAAGTGGTTACAATTCAAATGAAATAACTCATGTAAATCACTTAATATAGTACGTGGCACATAGTAAGAAATATTTTTGTAGAAAATACTCCAGCTATGCACGTAGAACTTTTCATATATTGTCCTTATAACTTCAAATGGCTCTGCAAGGTGATTGAACTAGACTCAGAGAGATTTAGTAACTTCTTCCAGGTTGCACAATCCACAGGTTCAGGGTTCAAATTGAAGTTTCTGAGGCAGAAGGAAGGATACTATGCCCTAAATATCTTTCTCAGTATCTGAGCTGTTCCCAAACTCTTCATAGACCTGTTGTCTAAAGATACATTTAGAGTTGGATACAGACCTTTTATGGTGATGGACCCACTACTTTGGCAAACTTTCTCACTCATTGAGTCATACATTTAAGTTTGCACATGATAAACACTTATCTGTGCACTGCATGCTGGAAAAGTGCATCAGCAACCTCATCCTAGCCTTGGGTTCATAATCTAAAGGGAATGTTAAGTAAACTCCTGAAAACTGTGCTTTCTATTAAAAAGAACTTTATACAAGACGTTGTTCAGCCCTAGAAGCAATCCCCTCAGCTCCCATTCCCCAGTTATTTCTGATATTTGTCTAGTTTTCATGTATTCTAATCTTACACATTAAAATTAAACTTCATTTTTTATCCAACTCAGTCATTCTTTCTACCTAATCCAGGACTCCTTGTACCAGAAGTTATGCTTTGGAGCACTACAGAGATCATCCAGGGAGAAAGAAGCAACAGGAACAGAAGTGAAGTTCTGTTTAGTTAACTGATGTTCTCTGGCATTCTCTCCATGTGGCTTGATGCCCAAGTACCCTCAGTCCTGGTTTGCATTTTTACAGTCTTGTCTGGGATCTATAAAGACCTCTTGTAAGGAACACCACCTGCATAATTTTCTAACATTAGTGACATACTCTGCAGGAGGACTTTCTGCTCTTTCTTTGTATGGGGAACCTCTCCATCTGGCTGGCAGTTTGATTGGGGAGGGTCTTCTAAACATGGCTCTGGATTGGCTATGCACAGACCCCACCTGGCCCAGGGGAACACCCAACCATTTGTTCCAACAGATGTGGCATTCCAGCTTCCTTTGTAATCTTCTTTAACAGTTCCTTTAAAAGGAAAATAGCTCAGTCTTCCGCTTTGAGACTCATCCAGTTCTGATACCTGTCTCTGGGGCCAGAAGAATCAGGAAACACAAATTGTCCAATGGCCCTTTACTCTGTCTATGGAACCTTCTGGTCCTGGGATATTCTTCAGTTGAACGAGAGCAGGATGTAGAAGAAGCTCCAGTCTCTCCTCTGTAAGAACCTTCCCACCCTCACTTTGCTGCCCATGGTGAGGAAATTCAAGCACTCCTTTCCACTAGACTTGCTAACCATTTTTAAATGTTATCTTTGAAGAGACGAGTTATGGTCACATTGGGATGTCTAGTGCCTGTCTCTAAAAGTGAGATGCATACATGCCATTTTATTAAAGCCCTGAAGTTTTAACTGAAATTTCAAGTCAAGATAAAAAAAATCCTATTTCACATTCTGTCACATTTACTTATCACTTTTTCCTTTCCTTTGCCATCTAATATTCTTTCTGGTTCTCACTGGGAGTCTGCATGGCTTCTCCAGAGTCAGTGGCTTTAGGTCTCTTATATTTCACACCATAAGAATTACCACCCAGCCAAGGTACAAAAGTCTTGCAGATTCAATACACAGTTCTGCTGAGAGTGAGAGGCATGATCTCAGAGACCCACGAAAGTGGAAACTGGTAAGTTAATTATGGCTTTAAATAAACAATGTTTGGATTTGTAATTTCTCTCCACAGTTCCAGTATGGGTTGGTCATCATCTTATATAACTGACAAAGGTGTAGGAATTTAGGATCATAATCAATATGCATTAAAATTTTACCACAAGCATCACTGAGGCAAGGGTCATTTCAATCAACTGATTCTTGTTGGCGTGGGATACACTTGTATGTCTGTTTTATAAAGACTATTTTTGGCACTCTGTTTTATTTAGATTGTTATATTTGCCTTTGATGATTGTTTCTAGTGCAATCTAATAGTAAGTTCTGGTTATTTTCTTTTACTAATACAGGTTTATTTTATTAGTGAAAAATAACCTATAATTTTGTGCTACAATCTATAAAATCTCTTGTCATAAATACATCAGATATGACTTTTACACTTCTCCAAAACTCAGTGATATTTCTTTTACAATACAAAACAGATAGTTTGAGTTATTAAAGTTCAATAGGAAGTGCCAAAAAAATTCTTCAAAGGAAAATTTGAAAAGAGAAATCAGAAAGGAAAAATCTATGTTATGAAATGGAAAGACAAAAACAGATGTCTCCTTATTATCATTTATTCATAATAGAAAAAAGATATAACTGGAAAGAAGAAATCAATCTGAAAAAATTCCAATAGTGGTTAATGATCATATGGGTGGTGTTGACAGAGTTGACAAACATCTAACAAGGTATCATGTAATCAGAAATCAAGGAAAACATCATTATACAATGTTTATGTAACTTCTGGACCAAGAAGTATGAAATTTGTTATTTATTCAAAATTAAGGAGTTCAAGAAGTTATTTACAATTTGGATTAGGTCTAATAAACCAAATAATTGAAAAATATAGGACAAGGAAATACCAACCAGGATGCCTATTATCAATGTCTTCACTATTATGTTTAGTGGTAGACATTTTATTGAAATTATACCACTCGCAGAAGAAATGAAAGGCCAACACAGCAAAGTAAAGTATGCTGCTCAAAACCAGATAATAATGCATAAAAGAATTCAGAAAGGTACTCAACACTACTGTCCAGATTATAACATTGTATTATGGATTGAATGTTTTAAAATATACCATGCAGAGAAAAATCATCAAGTGAATATCTTATGTTACATTACCTTATAAAAATTAAGGAAAATTTTTGCAATTTTTGGTCATCCTGTACTTAAATAATTGGTTTGGTAAGTGGTAAACCAAAAGTATTGACTTCATACCTGAAATATATAAGAACATATGTTCCTGGAAAGAGAGTTTTCTTCCAGTGGATTAATGAAAGTTGGTAGGAAAAACTGTCCCTGGGTCCTTTGAGAACTTCTATCACCTGATCATGGTTATGTCGTATTTTGAAATTTGGACATATATTGTTTTTCTTCTTGAACTTTCTGCTTTTTAAAACTAATTAAGTTTACTGATACATTTAAATATACATAATGATCACATTCATTGTAAGAAATCTGTACCTGTATATGATATATCTTGAATCTCCTTCTTTCCCTATTTCCCTCTGTGGGTTGTCTCTTCACTCCATTGGTGATTTTTTCTGCACAAAAGCTTTTAAATAAGATGGAGATCTCAGTTATTGATTCCTTAACCTTATTCAGGCAAGTCATCAGCTGTATTCTCACTGTTTCAAGGCATGTTTTAGGTTAAGAAACCAAAAATAATCTACAAGATTTGTCTGCTGTGTTCGAATGGTAGATTCTTAACAGATCTGGGAGAATGTTGTAGGAGGCCTAAAAACGAGGGCACTTGTAGCACAATTAGAGTCTCTGCACCAAAGAAGGAGCACAATTAAGGCCTTCTTTGCCTCAGAAAAGAAATAGATATCCCAGGACTTGAAGAGAGAAAAAAAAGAAATGAGTTGAAAGACTTGAAAATTCTTCCCCAGCTATAACAGTAGGGAGAAAGCAAGACTCAGAAGAAATGACAAAAAGAGACAAGAAAGACTAATGAAAGTTACCCAAAATAAACATGCAACAAAATAGTCAAGAGACCACCAGTCCTAGGGAAACCAGAAACAAACGTTAAAATCACCTAACAGCAACCCATATAGAATACTGCCCCCAAAGTACAAGTTCTGCCTCCCATCTGTTGTAAGATTTCTTGATACCATATGTCATTTTTCACCTCACTCTAATATAATACTGAATACAGCTTACATAAGAAGTGAAGGGAGGTTTATTTTGCTTCATTATGCCAGAGGTTCAAGTATAGGATTGGGCAGCCTCACTGGTTTGAGCATCTGTTCAGGTCAGCACATCATAGTGTGAGAATGTATTAGGGTGAATGCCAATATCCTGAGCCAGGAACTGGAGAGAGAAAGGGAGAGAGGAAAGGAAGGATCAGGTCCCTCAATACCTTTTAAGGGCACACTCCTAGTGACATAAGAACATCCTATTAGATCTCACCTATCAAAACTTTCACCATCTTCTCATGTTACTATCCTGGGAATGTTTAACACAGACCTTTTTCAGGTTACTACCCATATTCAAACCATAGCATTACATATTTTTAAGTGGTATCTTAGTCTGTGTTCTGTTGCTATAACAAAACACCTGAAACCAGGTATTTATACAAGAAAGAAGTGTGATTATCTCATAGTTGCAGAGGTTGAAAGTCTAAGATCATGTGGTCTCTTTTGTTCAAACTCTGGAGGGCTCTATGGCTATGTCACAACATGGCAGAGATGTATAAAGGGAAATGACCATGGTATGAAGGAGACAAGTATGCAATTCAGTGTCATTTTGAAACAATGTACTCA
Source organism: Dolichotis patagonum (assembly GCA_004027295.1). Taxonomy (NCBI): domain Eukaryota; kingdom Metazoa; phylum Chordata; class Mammalia; order Rodentia; family Caviidae; genus Dolichotis; species Dolichotis patagonum. The sequence goes on along the minus strand of PVJX010025741.1, from coordinate 7,423 downwards.
TGAGAACTAACTCACTCCAGAACACCAGCACTGATTTCTTCCAAGTTCAATGCCCACAACCCAATTTCCCCAAGTAGGCCTCATGTCTCAAAGATTTTACTCCCTATTCTCTCAACATTACCTCCCTGGAGACCAAGTTTCCAGAATGTAGAGGACATGCTTAAACCATGTGCACACCACAGAAGTTGAGAACAATGAAAAAGGCAATATTGAGTTTTCTTTCGGTTAGAGTGGAGGCAGAAAGGAAGTTACGTTATGGAAAATAAAGTACTATTTCTTACACATCTGAGTTTGGGACTGAGATTTCTACTTGCTACTTATTCATTCTTTGGAGCTTAAACTCTGTAGAAAAGGTGATGCTGTTACCTTGCTGATGACCAAGGACTAAAGGGATTAGGGATGACTACAATTCGCGTGGGGACGAGAAGGAAACTGGCTGATGCATTTGTCCTGCTTGCTGCTGCGCTGGCACATTCTGCATGAGCCTGGAACTGCCAACTCGAATTAGTTGTGAGGTTTCTCTAAATGGCACTTAAACTTCTACAGAGCAAACTAAATTTAGTTCCTCCCATATACACAGTTGCCTCGTTGATGGGAGCAAAACAAGCATAGAAACATGCTTTGGGAAATGTTTGAATAGTCTATGTCAAGGCAGGAAAGCAGAAGCTCTTAGAGAACAGTGCTTTGCCGGGGGAAGTTCTGTGCCTTGAATTTCAGAGAAAGAAAAACTATAGGATGACCTGATCTAGGGAAGACAGAAAAGGTTCACTTTAGTTCCATATTTCTGCCTAAAAGGAGTGAAGAAGAGAAGAAAAAAGCTGGAACAAATGGTAAAGAAATTTTGGGGGTTTGAATCCATCTTTTATCTGACCAAGAGGCCTTAGTTACACAAAGATGAGTCCGTGAGCTTTGCTGATCCTGACTGGGGAGGGAAGAGTTCCAGTTTTGTGCTGCAGTGGGTGCGCTCACAGAGGGCAAACGGATGTGGAACAGGGGTCCCTGGTGTGGCCCACAGGCTCTGGGAAGATGCACTCACAAAATGATGTTTGGTGTTTGGAAAGGTTGAACTATGGTTTGGGTTTGCCTGTTTGAGGAAGACAGGAATTCTACTTGAACAGAAGCATATTTAGAGACATGAGGTAATATGCTGAGTTCAAGGGAGAGTAAGGTCTCTGTTGTATGGAGCACACAGCATACAAATATGTATTAGCTACTATGCACCCAGAAAGGTGACTCAGCACTGGCCCAGTAAGACATGTTTCCTGCTCTCTAGAAGTCTTCAGTTTGGCAAAGAGTCACACAAATCTCCCACTCAAAGATAATCTTGATGTGATGAGATTTCAGAGCATAATGGGTGCTGAGGGGAACAATGATGTCATTATTGAGGACCCAAATGGGAGAGGGCATGTGAAGGTAATAAACAACTCTTCCAGACTTCTGGTTTCTGCTTAGATATGTGAAGAGCTGGGAAGTCATCACCCTCAGCTTTGCATGGAAAAGCTGAACAAACTGATATGTAAAGATTTGTTTTTAAGTTGCAGAGAAAACTGTAGAAAACTGCATTCAGAGAGTGTTGCAGCCAAGAACAGCTCAACTGGAGCAGAAATCAGTGGAGCCAAGAACTGATAGGAACATTTAAATGATAATTTTGATAAATTGCTAGAAAGTGGGTGCTATGAGTTGGATTTTACACTCTCAAATTCATATTTTGAAATCCTAATCCCTAGTATCATTGATGGTGACTATGTATTTGGAAAGGAGATCTTTACAGAGGTGATGAAAAATGAGGTCACTAGGCTGAGCCCTAATCCAACATGACATATCTTTATAAGAAGAAGAAATTAGGTCACAGACCAAAGCAGGGTGAAGGTTGTCTGGGGACTCAATAAGGTGATGACAGCCCTCTACAAGCCAAGGTGAGAGCTCAGGTTAGGTCAACTCAGCCAACAATGATGTGTTTTTGTCTCCAGAACCATGAGAAATCATGAGAAAATAAGTTTACATGTTTAGACTGCCTTTTCTCTCGCACTTTCATGACAGCCCTAACAACTGATACACTAAAGACAGCACTAGAATAGGGTAGAGAATCTCTTATGTGCCCTTCACAACTCCATACTCTCCTAGTTTAATGTGCAGGAAACCTATTAGGCTATCATGGGAACAGCCAAGAATAATCTTCAAAGTTATTCAGCAGGGATAGGAAACAAATTCTTCTGAAATAAACTTAAGAGTTTTCTCTATTAAAAAAGAACCACTTCCCAAGGAAAACAAATTTAAAGCATCTTTACTCTGTATTCTGAAAAGGCATTCTTCCCACTAGCACTGTGATAGTCTTCTTTTTTAAAAACTAAGTTTAAGTTTTTAAACAAATATATAACAAACATCAAAGTTGTACATAATAATTGAATACCATGTGAGGTTTTAACATATGGATGCCTTATGTACTGTTTTTATTAGGTTAAACACATCCATTTCCTCAATCATCTAGCTTTTCATGCTGAGAATATGCAATATCATTCCTGTTAGCTTTTAAAGATATACAGTAAATAATTTTTACCTATAGCCACCTTGCTGTGCAATAGCACACGAGAGCTTCTTACTCCTATGTAACTGTAATTTCACATTTGCTTATCAAGTTTTCCCCATTTCTGCTCCTCCCTTACTTCTCCAGCCTTTGGTAACCACCATTAAACTCTCAATTTCCACAAGATCAACATTATGTATTCCACATATATGTGAGTTTATGCAGTACTTGTCTTTCTGTATATGGCTTATTTCACTTAACAAATGATCTCCAGTTATATGAATACTTTCACAAATGACAGGACTTCATTGTATGTGGCTGAATAGTATTTTGTGGTGTATATATACCATATTTTCTTTATCTGTTTGTTAGTTGATGATCACTTAGGCTAATTCCATAGCTTAGCAACTGTGAGTAATGCTCCACTAAACATTGGAGTACAGATATATTTGTGACATAATGATTTCATCTTCTTAAGACATACACCCATAGTAGGATTGATGAATCATTTGTAGGTTCTATATTTAGTTTTTTGAGAAATCTTCATATTGTTTTTCATAATGGCTGCATTAATTCCCACCAGCAGTGTTATTCTCCTCTCCGCTCCTCCTTATTAGTATTTTTTAGTGTGCTTTGGCTAAACAATACACTCATGAATAACTATAAAAGAAGAGAAAGCCCAAAAATAGATTCTCACAGATGTCAAGTGATCTTTGACAAAGAAGCAAAGGCAGTTTAATGGAAAAAATAATAGTCTATTCACCAAGAATGTGGGAATTATTGAATAACCATATGCCAAAGAAAACCAATACAGATCTCACATCTTTTAAATCAATAACTAAAAATTAATTATAGAACTAAATGCAAAACATAAATGCTAACAGTGGGTTGCAAAGTAAAATAATAATAAAAAACCATTACACCTACTAGAATGCTCAAAACTCAGAACACAGACAACACCAAATGCTTACTAAGGTCTGAAGTAACAGGAGATCTCAGTCACTGCTGGTGGGAATACAAAGTGGTATCACTATACTGGAAGAGTTTGGTGATTTCTTACAAAGTTGAAAGTTTTTTTGCCAGATGACTCAACAATTGCACTACATATTTATCCAATGAAGATGAAAATTTATCCTTACAAAGACCTGCATGAAAGTGTGTTTATAGCAGCTTTATTCATAATAGCCATGATGAGAAACAACCGGGGTATCTTTCAGTAGGTAAAAAAGATAAGTTGTGCCATCCCACCATGTGACAATGACAGCCTAGGGAATGAATTTTTATTCAAATATGAGACTTGTTTCAATCTTTGAGAAAGCCAGGGAGGTTACTCAACTGGGAGCATCCACAGTTAGAGAGCTACCACTGCTGAGGACTCTCAGGCTTGTATTTAGAATATTAGAGTAAGAGAAAAGAAAGGAAGAAATGCAATTTGGGCAAGAACTAGGCAGTTTTCTTGGGGAAAGGGGAAGTACAATGGCCAAACATACCACGCTTCACTAATCTGAACTTCACATTTAACCATTCACTGATCACAGAGTCTCTGTGCTTCTGCCTCTCAGATTAACCATAAATTCATTGGCCAAGTCCCCCATACTGTGTCACATTGATAGAAAGGCATATAATTCAGTGATAAACCAAAATTAGTGAACAAGCCATGAAAAACATTGATGCATCATAAAACATTTGATGAATAATTTCAACTTTAGTAGTCCCTGTACATCCATGGCTTTTCTTTCTGTGGTTTCAGCTCCAGAGTCAATCATGATTCAAAAACATTAATTGGGAATTTCCTAAGATAAATAATTCATAGGTTTTAAGTAGTGCACTATCCTTTCTAGTGTGGTCAAATCTCATGCTATTTTGCTCTATTTTGCTGGAATGTGAACCATTACTTCATCCAATGTTTTCATATTTTGTACCTTGCTGCCTATTCTTTAGTCAGTTAGAGGTTGTTTGGGTGATCAGATGGACTGTCAGGATGTCATGGGGCTTGTATTCATGTAACCTACATTTTACTTAAGAATGATCTTGGCAGAATTCAACAAGCCTAAAGAGATAAGGAAACGCATTGGAGTTATTCAGAAAAAATCAACTAGAAACACAGGTAATTGGAAGAAAGAGAAGGATATACATACTGCTGACAAAATCAATCTGAAATAAGAGAATTGTTAATCAAACAAATTATAGGCATAGGATTTTACAAAATGGTGAAACAGCCTACAGGGCTGCCTGTGGGACCCATCTGTGTACAGAGCAGGAACTGCCGTTCTGGGAAATTTCCAAAAAACTGATGGACTGCAATACAGTGGCAAACTCAGTCCACATAGATTAGGGATATAAAACCCCTCACCTCTTTTTCCTCCCAAACAGAGGACACTGAAGCTTGGCAGAAAATTTCACTGGCACACACTGGGCTGAATGACCTGCAAGTTACTCCCTTCCCAATGGGCCACCAGTTCTTTTCCTTCTTTTCTTTTTTCTGTGCAGCACAACAGCTAACTGGAACCTCTAGTCATGATGTTAGGCACCACAGTGATGACGTGAAGGTAGTGAGTACAACAGAACCACTCTTCCTGACCTGCTGTTAGCAGCATGAGCAAGATGAGGGATGTGGGACATAAACAGCCTTGTGCCATTGTAGGGCAATAAGTGGGAAGTCAGCACTCCCATGGCCCTGCTCCCAACACGGCAAGAAAAGAGAGAGAAGTGGAACTTGAGCCGCTTTTGGCTGGCTCCAGAGCAGCAGCAGGGGCAATGAGTGAGATGGCATGAGGAGAGAGACATGATAGTGGAATGGTATGGAGGATGCTGTCCAAGGATTGCGAGGCCCCAACTGTGCATGGGACTGGAAGCAGCCTCACACTGTCTCTGTCTGAGGGTGCCACAGCAAGTGACAGAATGATGCAGAGAGAAATAGAGTAATGGGATGTTAGCAGGATGCTGAGGGTCAACTTTCCATTGATGGCTGAAGACTCTGTTCTCATCCTCCAAATCTGAAAGCCAGGATCAACCCCATACCCAGCACTAATCCTACTGCAGATTTGGTGGAGTTACTCAGCACAGATTTGGACTCTGCCTTGAACACTGCCCTAGTACTATGGACTTCAGAAAAATTTTGTTGTTTTTTGTTTGCTTTATTTTCTTTTTTCTGTCTCTTTTTGTTGCTGTTGTCAAATAGTATTTTATTTTCACTGTTTTTTTCTTAGTCCTTTTCCTCTCTTTCCTTAAATATCTTTCTTCAGGTATATTTCCATGTATGTGAATATTGTCTCCAGTCTCCCAGGTTTCTCTTGATATCCTTTTGTTTTCTCCTTCATTCTTTCTTTCCTGCCCTCTTCTTTAGTTTCCTAAAGTGTAGTTGTACATCCTTTGGATTTCAGCCTTACTTTTACTATACTTCTTTTCATTTATATCTCTATTTCCCCAATCCCACTTAAATTTCCCCTCCACAGTGTAAAATCATACTACTGAAGGAAAACTTACAGGATAAAATTTCCTGGTTTATGTTGGGCTTTTATATAACTGTAACTCTTGCTCCTATGATCAGAAGTACCAAATTAATAGTTATGGCAGTTTGTTGTTTCTAGTCTGTGCTTGATGCTATTGTTATTGTTAATTGTATGATGTTAGCCAAGATTTCATACCTGTTGTAATCAGTTGTTCTCCTTGTAATCAATGTGTAATTCACTGGGGTCACAATCATCCTCATAGTCTAGAACAAAGGACTGGGTGTTGGTCCAAATAGGTAGCAACTTCTTATTTCTAATAAATTGGTAAAGTAAGATCTTGGTACAGACACAAAGGCCAAGACCAAGCTACACATAAGAGACATCTCTGAGGAATACACATTTAGTGATAAAGCTACCAGTTATAAGTAAAGCATCAACACAAAATGAGTTGAAATTTAAAAATACAAAATGACAAGATGTAGAAGCAAAATGCAACCCTAGACCTCCAGCCCATCCAGAACAAGTCCAGGAGACAATAAGATAGAGGAGATCAGAAACCACCCACCTGGATTTTCTGAAGTAGTAGTAAAAGTAAAAACTAAATAAAACAAAACAAAAAACCCTAATGAATTAGACTACAAATGAAAGCATATCATAATCAGAGCCCACTTGTCAACAAAAACTCTTAAGTCAGAGAGAGGTTAGAGCAAAGTATTTAAAATCCTGAAAGAAAACAGCTTCCAATCCAAGGAACCTGTCTAAATAAAAAAATGTTAATGGACATGAATAATCAAATAAGCATTAACACTTCAATAACCCACTGTTACAAATAGACAACTAGACAAAAATTAATAGAAATATCAGAACTGAATCAAATATGTGAATAAATGGACTTAAGAGATGCCCACAAATGTGTCACCCAATAACATCAGAATACACATCTTTTCCAAAAGAGACCACATGTTAGTTCACAAAACATGCTTTACTAAGTGAAAAGAAATTGAAATTATCCAATGCATATTATTAGACCATAATGCAATGAAATTGAGAATCAATGGCAAGTGAAACCACAAAACCCACATAAACACATAGAAATTAAATAACACCCTACTTAACAACCAATTTGTCACAGATGAAATTAAAGAAGAAATCATAAAGGTTCTACACTTAAATGGTAATGGTGATACAACATTCTAGTAATGATGAAATGCAGTGAAAGCAATCCTATGAGGGAAATGTATAGTAGTGAATCCTCACAGCTAGAAAGCAGAGTGAATTCAAATAAACAACCTAATATTGAACCTCAAACTTATAGAAAAAGAACAAGATTAGCCCAAAGTTCATATGATGGAGGAAATCATACAAATGGAAGCAAAAATTGATGCAATTGAAACTAAGGAGACAATACAAAGAATTAATGAATATTTGGTTTTTTGAAAGATTAAAA
>PVJX010025740.1:0-26689 GCA_004027295.1 Dolichotis patagonum | reverse complement strand
GCCGCCTCTGCTTTCTTGTCTGTTTTTGAGACAGGGTCTTCCTATGTCGTTCAGGCTGGTCTTGAACTCAAAAATCAAAAGGAAGGAGGGAAGGAAGACAGAAAGAAAAAAGAGGTGAGGTGAGGAGAGGAGAGGAGAAAAAGAAGTCTATGGTGATCAAACACGAATAAAATTTTCACACAACTGACATCATGGACTTTTTTTTTTTGTTGTTTTTTTTTGGTGGCACCGAGGATTGAACCCAGAGCTTTTGCACTAAGCTCCATCCCCAGCCCTTTTCAGTTTTTATTCTGAGACAGGGTTTTGCTAGGTCTCTAAACTGCCCGGGCTGAGCTAGAACTTGCAACCCTCCTGCCTCAGCCTCCCCAGAGGGCTGGGATCACAGCTCTGTACCACCATGCTGGGCTGCGACTTTCCTTTTGTCTCTGGCCACTGGATGGCTGGCACAGGGCCACCTCTCTCGCCTTGTCCTTTACGAACTGCTGAAGGAGGGGGACGCTGCCACCTGACCCCCGCTGTCCTCTAACAGGAGGAGTCCTGTGTCCTCTGCTGCCTTCCAGTCAGATGGCCCTGTGGTAGCCATTTTGCACACAGGGAAACTGAGGCCCTGAGCTCCACCCCAGAGATGGGCAGGTGGGTCTTACACAGAAACCGACTGTGGAAGGAAGGAAGGAAGGAAGGCAGGCAGGCAGGCAGGCGACTGAATCACTGGAGAGGGCAGGGTCCTCCTGAGGGTGGGTCCCCCTGGATGACACAGTTGGAGGGGCTCAAGGGGGCTGCCCAGGGTCTGGGAATGGTGCCCACCAGTCTTGACCACTGCGTGGGCAGAGCCTGGCCCAGCGCCCAGCTATGCTCTGGGAAGGCAGGGGACAGCCCCTCCAGGGGGTGGAGGAGTCCGGAAACTCGCTGCACAAACCAGATCCCACACCCCAAGACACCAGCTTGCGAAAAGGAGCCCTGAGAGAGATGTCCCCAGTGCCTCCAAGAGGCTGATGAAGGATGTGTGACCAGTGGGCCACGGGGCACCCAGGAAGGGGGCAAAACAGCAATGCCTGGCAGCCCTTTCTCCGTGAGCCGGGTTGGGGTGCAGGGTCAGGGGAGAGCTGGGCATGGTGTGGGGTGCAGTGTGTCCAGGGCAGGTTCCCAAGCCACAGATCCCATCTGGTCACCCTGGGAGGTGCCCGGAGCTCCAGCTGAGACAGCCAGGTCTGTCACCACCCGAAGCCTACGTGGCCCCTCCCTGACCAGGCAAAGACCCTGCCTGTGAGGACCCGGATGCAGAGCCGTGGGCATCTCTAAGGAGTTGGACAGAAAGGTACCCCAACAGACCACAGCCAGCTACCTGACCCTAACCCAGCCCTGACTGGCCCAGACCCTAATCCCAAATGAACACTGAGGTAGGTAATGAACACTTAAAAATAAAACTGGATGGTAACAACATCACGTGGTAGAACCCGAGCTTTCTCAGTTTAGGGTGAACAAGTGAGATGGAGGAGTCATAGCCCCAACGTGCGCAGTGGCCATGAGGGCGCCACGGGCTGTGGCACCCCACTGTGTGTGCACTCGCGCACTGCCAGCGGCCTGGCGGCCTGGGGCAGAGTCAGGCAGTGCCAGGCCAGAGCGGGAACCAGGCCCCACAACAGCCAGCTCCAGAGGGGTCACAAAGCCCACATCTGGGTGCACTGTGGCAAGGGGGAGGCCTGCGGGGGTGTTTGGGAAAGGGGGGCCCTGTGCCCGCTGAACCCCGGCTTCAGCTCTTGGGGGCTGGGAGAACAATGATGCAGTATCTGTGGGGGGGGGCTCCCCAGCTCTCCTCCTCCCACACCGCCTCCAGCCCCGCACAGGCCCCAGAGAGGCCGCCAGGCCGGGATGCCACCTAGCAATCCTGTTCTGCCCCACTGCCCCCTCCCAGAGGTTCAACCTTGACCCCCTCGAGGACACCCACCACCCACATCTCCCCAGGACGGCCCTGGGGTCCCGGGACTGTCGGGGTGCGGGCCACACTTACGAAGAAGAGCAGGTTGAAGAGGAAGAGGAAGTACTTGGTGATTTTGATGCAGGCCTCCCCCATGCTGCTGGAGCTCCCTGGGGCGGGGAGAGAAGGTGGGGGTTCAGGGAGTAGGGTCGGGGAGCCCACACAGGGACTCCAAGCCCCAAAGCATCTCAGTTCCCTCATGGAGAAGCAAGTCCCTCTGGCCCTGCTTTAGGGGCCGCCATGGAGCCAGGAAGCACCGGGCTCAGAGGTCTCCGGCCTGGACCTCGGGAGCCAGGGGCAGGCCCACCACTCTGGGGAACAGGCCTCTGTGGAGACCTCGCCTCTGCGCCAGGAAGTCAGGAAGGCCTGAGGAAGACCCCAGGATGAGGCCTGCAGTTTGTTCCAGGCTGGCTTCTCAGAAGGATTGCACCCCCCAAAGGAAATACGCATGCATTCGACAAACACAGAAAACCACAAATCAAACAAAAATTGTTATCTCACCCAGAGATAAACCCTCCTTCGCTTTAAGTAGCTATACTTCCTGTGTGTGTGTTTGTGTGTGTGCGTGTCCAAGGGTTTTAAACCACATCGGGCTCAACCTGCATAGCCTCTGTCTTCCTTTCACAACACGCAGTCTCTGCTGACAAACTGTTTTACCACATAAATCTATATGCTCAGAGGGGTCCCCCCTCTTGACAGTTTTGGGATCACAGACTCCCCTAGAAAATTCATATGTAGATAGCATTTTGCGAACAGTTTCAGGAAGCCCAATGACCTCATGTTAAGGTCTCAGATATATTGCCAGGCATGGTGGCACACGCTTGTAATTCCAGCACATGAAAGACTGAGGCAGGAGGATCGTCTTGAGTTTGAGGTCAGCCTGGGCTACATACTGAGTTCAAAGCCAACCTGCACCACATAGCAAGAACTTGTCTCAAAAAACTCCCACAAAAAACCCCACAAATACAGAATTGGGCATGATGGCACAGACCTACAGTCCTGGCACTCAGGAGGCTGAGACAGGAGGATCACTGCAAATTCAAGGCCAATCTGGGGTGACACAGTGGTTTCACTTATCACATTGCAAGACCTTGTCTCAAAAAACAGCAAAAACCCCAGACACAGACAGGTCACAAAGTGCCTGCCCAGTGCTCTAAGATAGGACACCCGGTTATTTCTGAGTTGTCATAGTCACCCAGGGTGACGCCAGCTGTGCTTCTGCTATGACACGTCCCGGGGGGGGGGTGCTGCACGCAGCAGTTTGCCTTCTGCTCCTCCCGCCAGATGAGCAGGACAGCTGGCCTGGACAGCTGTGGGGACAGTGGTGGCTGGGGTGGGGGAGGCGCAGCCACAGGCCAGGGGGACAGTGGGCCAGGCGGCCGCATCCCTTCCTGCTGTGAATGCGCCTGTCTGCCGGGGATGCCCGCCTTTCCGGCTGTGTCCGCACACACGACCCAGCTCCTTCCTTGCCAACCAGGAGCTCAGAAAGGGACCCGTGGGGAGGGCCAGCTTCCCTCGTCCAGTGAGGTTCTCAAAGGGGCCCTTGTTTGGAGCAGGGAGGCAGCTGGGAACCCTGCGGCCCGGGCAGCGCTGGCGTCCAGGGCAGGCCGGGAGCTGGCATTCCCCTGCTATTCCCGACCCAGCGCGACCTCGGCTGTTCTCCTCCTCACTTGCCCGCTGTATCCTGCAGTGGGCTAAACCCTCAGCACCCTGTGGGTAAACTGAGGCACTGAAGGTGAATGACTTGCCCAAGATCACCGGGAGATGAACAACAAGGACCGAGTTGGGCCTCTGGGAACCGTGAGGGAGGCAGTGGTTCCCACGTGGAAATGAGAGCGAGCAGGCTCTTGAGTGGCAGGTGGCTCAGCCAATCAGGAGAGTCCTTCAGGACGGTGGGTGGGCGCCGGGGGAGCCGGTGCGGGTGTGTGTGCTGGACAGGGTCTCTGCCCTGCAGGTGGGGGCGTGCCAGGCTGTGGAGACCCTGGCGCTGCTTCTGAGTTCCTGAGCTGTGTCCTCGCCTCGCCTTCCCCAGCCCAGGGGACACGCCTCAGCCTGCCCGCGCCGGGGAGAAGTCAGCACTCAGCCAACTGACCCAGCCCTGCCTGCGGCTCCTGTCCACTACGAGCTAAGAACAGAGTTTGCATGTCTGAATATTACAGAGGGAGAGATCTGAGAACTCATGGAAATGCCGTGCAATTCAAATGTCTGTGTCTGTGCCACCACTCTCCAGCCCTCGCCCATGACATTTCTTTCCGGATCCTGGTGTTAGGGGTGAAAGGGGCCACGGATGGCAGGGTCCTAGGGGGAGCAGGGTGCTCTGCGCGTGGGCTCGCCAGGGACAGAGGGACCGCAGTAGGGAGAAGATGAGGGTCCAGGATGGGGCCCACATCCAGCTGTGCCAGCGCGTGGCCCCAGGGAAGAGCCTGCCTGGCGGTCGCCTCCCCGTGGGGCGGGTCCTCCTGGCACCTGCTGCCATGGAGACAGCGAGGGCAGCGCCTGGCACCCCCGGGGCTCCGTGAGCCTCGCCGGGTCCATGTCTGTCGTCAGTGCCAGCTGGCTCGGTCCTTGCAGAAGCGAAGGATGAGTGTTTGGTTTGCAGAATGTCCCCTGATGCCCTCTCTAGCGTGCACCTGCTGTATATGGCGGGCGTGCGGGGCTTTCCTGCTGGGACCCCTCAGCACCCTGCCACCAGGGCATGCAGTGTAAACGCAGCTCACAGGACAGCAGGCACGGTGACCCTTTCTAAGCAGCTCTAATTTAAATTGCCCGAATGTATCATTTTAGGCTAAATCTGTCCGTACAGTGAAACTACTCTGCTGATATTTTCCTAACTCTTGCTCTGTTTTGATTCCTCGCCCCAGACATCACCTCCCGCAGGAGACCCCTCCTCCAGCCAGCCCGGGCCCCACTATGCCCGACCCCCAGAACACAGACCGGGCAGGGGCTTCCTTCTGGCAGCACTGGCTGCGGAATAGTCCCCAGAAGAGGCTCCTGCCTGAGACTGCCTGGTTTTGAATGCAGGTCTGTCACCTCCTAGCTGTGTGATCTTGACCGTGTGACTGAACGCCTCTGAGCCTCCTTACTGATCTGTGACATGAGGAAGATAGAACCTGTTTCTCAGATATTTCAAGACACTAAGTTAGACAATGTGGGTAAAAGGCCTGGCCTATGGGCAGCTGTCAGCAAATATCATCTTCTGCACAGTAATTTCTACTGGCCCATTGCCCGTGCACTGTGGTTCTGGAGGGGGAAGACTGTGTTCCTCATGAGGACAAAGCAGGTGCCCAAGAAGTGCTGCCGAATGAATAAATCAATGGTAGATAAATGGATGGATGGAAGGTGAGGTGAGTGACAGTATGGATGGATATATGGATGGATGGATAGATGGGTAGATCAATGGCAGAATAGATGCATGGATGGATGGGTAGATGGATAGATGGGTGGGTTGATGGATGGATGGATGGATGGATGGAAGGATGGGTAGATGGACAGGTGAGCAGGTGGGTGGATGGATGAAAGCATGGATGGATGGATGATGGATGGATGGATGGATGAAAGGATGGATGGATGGATGAAAGGATGGATGGATGAGTAGATGGACAGGTGAGCAGGTGAATGGATGGATGAAAGGATGGATGGATGGATGATGGATGGATGGATGGATGGATGGATAGATGGATGGACAGATGGATGGATGGGTAGATGGATAGGTGAGCAGGTGGATGGATGGACTGACACATGCTGGGTAGCTGGATGGCTGGGGTGGGGAGGAGCCCAAGGGAGTACTGCCACAAGGACACCAGTACTTTAAGTGCTCAGCCACCTTGAAGGAGTCAGGGACCCACTGCCCCTGAGTCAGCTAAGACTGTGCTCAGGCCTCTTCTGTCCTCACCCAAGAGTGAGCCCTGCATGCAGGACCCACTGCCCAGCCTTCCCCCATCATCAAGGCCCTTGGGTGCAGGAAGTGGGCTTGAGAAAGGTGGGTGTCTCTGGGGGCCACCTCTCTGTGTTGCCCCCTTGCCCATGACTCAGTCCCTCACCTAGGCTGGAGGAGGAACTTTCCAACCTGGCCTGAAAAGCCTTGGAGACACCCAGGGATGCGGGGACCATGATGATTCGAGGCCCAGAGTCAGGAGGCGTGGGCTTGACCCCCACCCCGGCCTTGACCCCAGCTGTGTGTGATCTCACCCAGGCAGCTGCCCTCCCGCCCCGCCTCCTCACCTGTGCGGTGACGGACAGTTCCGAGTTTTCCGAAGCAGCTCCTCAGAAGGGGAGTCCAGGAGACACGGGCCCTGTCAGGGCAGAAGGCTGTGCTGTCACCGGGGCAGGAGCAGCAGGTCTCCTCCCCACCTCGCCCTGCATTAGCCTTCTGGTTACTCTGAGACACTCAGCACTGAACACACGGACAGTCCACCCCAATTTTCTGCAAAACCCTCGGCACTTAGCTCCCCACACTGTGGGGCCCCTAGGAGACACCGAGGCGGGGCTTTCACAGCTCCCTGCAGGCCAGCACGCCCAGCTCTAAGTGCTGCAGGGTCCAGGGAAGGAGAGAATGGCCAGCCACTCTCCCCACTGAGTGCTCAGCCCGGCACCTAAGAGCTCACGTGTCTCCACTTTCCGGCCCACAGCCCCAGTGAGCCTGGGCTGCCCGGCCCCTGCTGCAGCCTGGACCAGCTCAGCATCCACGGGTCCCTGTTTCCAGTGCTGCCCTCCCAGCCCCTCATCCACATGGCAGGGAGGACGCCAGGAACTCAGTCTACATCTTGTTCCTCTCTGGCCCACACCTCTCTAACGGTGATGCAGTCAACAATTTACTGGCTAGGCGTGGTCACTCACACCTGTAATCCCAGCACTTGGGAAACTGAGGCAGGAGGATCACTCTGAGTTTGAGGCCAGCCTGGGCTACATAGTGAGTTCAACACCAGTCTGAACTACACAGCAAAACCCTGTCTCAAAACACACACAAAAAGTATCCAGACACCTTATGTAGCTGTGGGCTGTTTGTGGTTTGCCCTGCCCCTCTTGTCACTCCCGCCTTTACACATGATCACTTAGTTTCTTCCCAACTGTCCCAGGGCCCTGAGCCTTTGTCCACCACAGGGCCTTTGTACTTGCTGTTTCTCTGCCAGAATCAGTCCTCCCAGGAATCCACTGTTTCCTGATCTACGCTCAGCTCTCTTGGTTACTCAGAGGAACCAGCCAATGCCAGTACCCAGCCCAGTAACCAGCAGATCCAGATGTCACCCAGCCTCATGGTTCACCAATGTCCACATTCCTGCTAGGGTGCAAGCTTCTTGGGAGGAGGGTCCACACCTGTCTCTGTCACCCTGTGTCCTAATCCCTGAACATGTTTCACACATAGTAAGTGCTTGGTGTACAGGGTCGGACCAAGGCAAGGAGAGGGGCCTAGAGGGGTGGGGAGGGCTGCCGAGGCGAGGAGGATCAACTCTGATCTGTGAGCCAAAGGCTCAGCTTCCCAGCAATGCCATCATCACTGGCCAAGGTGGCACAGGTGGCTTCCCCCAAGACTGCATCTGAATTTCCTTTGGCTCACAAAAGCTGGTGGGAGCTTTTCCCAAACTATGCACCCCTGACAGGTACGTTCAGAGCGTGCAGACCTGGTTTTCCTGGTGTGGCAGCACCGTGGGGGAGCAGCTGGCTGGAAAATGTGTCACTCGAAGCTCCTGTGCCTCCGACTCACCCTTGACCCCCTGCAGGCTCGCTCCCCAGGTCGTTTACCAGCGCAGTATCACTGTGTCCGAGACCTTTGGGATCACTGCACTTTCAAAGAGGCCCACAGACAGCGGGAGACCAAAGGTCGCACCAAAGCTGGGCAGAGCGCACCGCGGAAGCAGAGAGCTGGGAAACTGGGGTACACAGCTCTGTTTTCTCCATCCTCTCCCCTGTTCGCTCAGCCTCATCGGGGCTGCTGTGCGGACAGGCAGAATGAGAAGTGGGTGCAGCCACACATAGCCTGTGGGTCCCACCCCTGGTTCTACTGCATCCCAGCTGCAGGGCCTCGGGGACCCTGCAGAAGGACTTCCTGGTCAGCAAATGGGGTTACCCACCCTACCCCACGGGTGTGATGGTTAGCTGATATCAGACTAGCACACAGTGGCCTCAGTCCATCAGGTGTCCTGGACCTGTCCTCCCCCTATGGCCTTGGACAGTTAGTACACCCCTGTTCTTCAGCTCTCCCAGCTGTAAAATGAGGCTGGCCACGATGGCATGGGCCTCTGGTCCCAGCATTCAGGAGGCTGAGGCAGGAGTATCACCATACGTTCAAGGCCAGTCTGGGCTACGTAGTGAGTTCAAGGCCAGCCTGAACTATATAGCATGACCCTGTCTCAAAAACAAACAAAAACAAAAACAAAAAACCCAGCTGTTAAATGAACCGGACCATGGGTTACACGAGTCCTAAAGGAGTAAGTGTGTGTTAAGTGCCCGGCACTCTGTAAGTGATACATCATTAAGACCGAAGAGGGTCTTGGTAGTTATCAGAAGTTGTTGGTTTCCTGAGTCGCAGCGCAAAGCTCTCCATGGGTTTCTTGCAGATCACAGGTAAGTGCCCAGCGTGGGGGCTCAGAGCCAGGGATGCATTTGCTGCTCCTGGGAGGGGACAGGGAGTGGACCTCTGCCTGCTGCACTGGCAGGGCCTTAGGCAGGGCCTTTGTCCCACGGCACTGACGGGGCCTGTGGCCGAGCAGAAAGTGGAAGTTGACAGCCCGCCTCGCCTGGGCCTTGCACCTGGACCCATGGTGGCCGCTGCCTCTTGGGACTTTGTCCTGACTGTGGTGGGAGGGGCTGGCCAGGGCCATGTTTGCTTTCATGTCTGCTGGGTAGAGCATTTCCTGAAACTCCAGCCCAGTCCGGGGAGGCTTTCTGACCTCCCGATATCTTACTTTTCAATCTCTGGTCTCACGTTCTCTTGTTGTTGCTGCTGTTGTTAAAATCAAAAGAAAATAAAAACCACTGCTGTTACTCTGGGCCCTGAGAGTAATGTGAGGCTGCCAGGCCAGGCACGACTGGGGTCTCGGGTTTCCCAGAAGACCTAGTTTAATCCAGTTTGCTGTGTGACTCGGTCAAGGCAGCTTCACAACCTCTCTGAGCTCCAAGTCCCCTCCATAAGCCCCGAGATGCCAGGGGGACCAATGCACAGGACTGGGTTTGGCTTGCAGCTCCTGGTCCAGGGCTCTGAGCCCAGAGCTGCAGGCATGACCTGCTCAGCACATTTGTCACTCACTTTTATACGTGGAAGGGAGAAAGGGACACTTAGGGACTGTACAAGAAGCTGTCTGGGGCCCCAGATTCCACAGTCCATAAGGACCCAGATGCCCAGGGAGGCTCTCGGGGGTCAGTTGCCTTTACAGGCCCTGCTCCCGGCCCCACATCACAGGCAGAAAAATAAACCAGATCACAGCGTGGACTCTGGACAGACAGAAACTCACATTCCAGTCTCATGTCTCAGAGCCGTGTGACCTTTGGCAAGTTGCCTGTGCACTCTGCACCCCAGGGTCCTCTCCTGTCAAATGGGTTGGGGGACTCATTCAGGACCAAGGAGAGGTCAGCCTGCTGAGATCCGGGATGCAGGCAGGACAGGGGCCAAGGAAACTCAGGTGTGACGGCCAGGAGTCCCCCCTGCACAGGCAGGAGGGCGTGCAGAAAGGGTGTCCCCTGGGAGGAGGGATGGATGCATGGCTCCTCTGAAAGCCCTGGGAAGGTCACTACTGCCCAAGGACTCTGAGTGGAGGCCAAGTGGATGGAAGACAGGATCAAAGAGGGTTAAGAAAGCCGCCATGTGCCTGCGCCTAGTTGATCTTGTCTCACCCCAAGCCCACCAGCACCAGGGGCTCAGAGGGTGGCACACCTGTCCTGCTCATGCAGGTGACAGTCACCAGCTCAGTTCTGTGCCCTGAATCCTCTGACTCTGGAGTCCACAGCTCTGCCTACTTCGTGACAGTCAGGGGAGCAGGTATTGAGGGGAGGAGTGCTGGGACCCCAAACCATTGCAGTCCATGTGGCCAGAGGTGGGACCTGCCAGCTCCAGGGGCAGCAAACACATAGCACTTCAGAGCCCTGCCCTGGCTAGTGTGGTGGCACACTACTGTAATCCTAATACTTGGGAGGCTGAGGCAAGAGGACTGCCACGAGTTTGAGGCCAGCCTGAGCTACGTAATGAGCTCAGCTGTGATCAAGGTGGGCACAGAGGGCCGGGCTTCCCCAGGACCCCAGTCAAGTTTAGTGCTATAGGTGACCTGAAAGAGGACAGCGTATCCTCCCTGCAGTGAAGGGCTCCGGGGCTCAGAGGCCAGAGGAGCTGCCCTCCCAGGGTAGAATTCTGTCCACAGTCACCACTATCATGGCTCATGAGGGCCCCTTGTGCCCTTGTACCAAGCTGGTCATAGGAAATGGGCAGATGGAAGTGTCTCACCCCATCTGGGGCATTTATACAGTGCCACCACCAGTATCAAACGTCTGTGCCACAGCACTGCCCGCTGAGCCTGGAGGTTCAGTCTACCCTTCCATGGCCCTAGGAGATGAGTTCTGCTTTGGAGCCCATTATACAGCTGAAGAAACTGAGACCTGGGGTGGTAAAAGCACTTACACAGCACACAGAGACAGGAGTGGGGCCCAGACACCCAGAACCCTGTGCTTCCCCACACTGCACCATCTCCAGAAATGTTTAGAGACGATGGGCGTCTGCACAACCCTGCCAAGGCCCAACCTGGTGAGACAGGTCCATAGCCCAGTCTCCAAAGCCCACCAACAGGCGACACCTGTGCCCATCCCGGAGCCCAGCCAGATGAGGACGCTGGCCAGCAACAGCCCAGCTTTGGAGATGGAGGCTGGGTGTGGCCCCAGCAGGACACTAATCAGGGATCGCCCATGGCGGCAGCGGGTGCCTGCCAGCCTCATCGTGCCCACCAGGGGCACTGAGCTCAGGGAGTCTGAGTGGTGGCAGCTGAATGCCACTCTCTCAGGCGGTGCCCCCAGGTCCTTGGGGAATGTGACTTGGCACCTGCACCACAGTGGCCTGAGGGTTTAGGTGGGCATCCAAGGGATGCAGGTTCCACTCAGGCTCTGTCACCTCTGCCTGTGTCACTTAACTTGCTGAGTCGCAGTAAACGTTTGTAAAATGGGCTCCTACCTCCTGCTTCCCCAGGTTCCAGGTCTCAGCACTGTCCCTTTAGGGGTGTTTGATGGGAGAAGAGACCAAGGATGGCAGAGGCTCGGTGCCCTCACATAGGTCCGTGGAGCCCCAGAGCTGCTGCTGGGAGGCCTCCCCGGTGCACACCAGCTCGGGGCCCCTGGGGCCCAGCAGGGAGGGGAGACAGGCCATGCCTTCCTGCCTGCCAGGGCCCTTCTGCTGGTGTCCGTGCCCTGTGTGCCAGTCCTCTGTGCACTCCCTGTGTCCTGGCCCTCGGACCAGCTTCCCAACAAGCACAGAGCCTGTGACTGCGAGGGATCCAACATGCCTTGACCCAGCCTTGCCAGCCTCGTGCCCTGCATCCCCTTGTGGCCTCCTAGCAGAGCGGGCTCGCTCCAGCCTCTGACTCCCAGGGAATCTGGGATCCAAGCATGCTGGCCCCTTCCCTCCTCGCAGGGTTACCATTTTCTGGCCCTTGATGGAGGGTGGTGCATGGGAGGCAAACCTGCCAGGGCCTGGGGCTGCTGCCCTGCTGGGTGGCCCTCCCTCCTGACCTAGAAGGGGCTAGGCAGGAAATGGGCAAGGCATCACCAACAGGTGCCCCAGGCCTGGACATGTGACCCACCTCTCGTGGGAGAAAGGCCTGGAAGGGAGGCGGACGTGGCCTGGCTCAGGGCCCCTGCGCTTCTTTGCTGCTGCCTCCTAGGTCATCAGGGAGGGAAGTGACTTGCCCCAGGTCACAGGTGTGAGAGTCACGGGTCTGTCGCTGACGCCTGTGCACCGCAGGACACGCAGGTCCAGCCCGTGAGCCTTCCAGCCCGGCAGCTGGGCCCATATTACAGTCTCGCCCCTGGCAGTGGCCAGCTGCCAGTCACCCAACCGGCTTAGCCAGTTCACCGGGACAGACTCGGACCCAGGCCCCCCGCAGGGAAGCCCAGGCTGGAGGACCAAGGAAGGCCGGGGTGGGGTCAACAGACAGAGGGATGCCAGCATCTGAGCACTGATGACGCAAGAGAGGCTGGAACATTCCCCAAGGACAAGGTCCCCAGAGGAGGCCAGAGGCCCAGAGGGCAGGGGTCCTGTCTCCTTCAATCATCAGGGACCCTAAAGCCGGGGCCTGGGCAGGAACTGGACACAGCAACGGCCTGGACCCCATCTTTCCTCCTCAGGGGCTCCAGAGTAAGATCCCAGGCCAGCCCTTCCTGGGGGGCGAGACACCTCAACCAAGAGCTCGGGTCCCCAAAACTGAGGCGAGATGAGGCCTGAGTCCTTCCTCCAGCTGGAGGTGGAGGGTAGGCTCGGGATGGGCCAGGTCCTGCTCTAGTGCCTGGAGCTGGGGGGCCCTGGCCAGCCACTCCCTGCCCTGGCTTAGTAATAATACCCTCCTGCTGGCTTCTGCGGGGCTGGAAAGACTTTCAGGGATACAGGTGCGAGAAAATGCCTGCTGCCCTCTGCCATAAAACAGGAGGTGTCATCACGGGAAAGAGTGACTCTCAGGAGGGGAGTGGCCTGCCCAGGGTCCCTCAGCAGGCAGCAGCAGAGCGGGATGTGAAGAGCCAGGTCACCCCAAGATGAGGCCGGAACTCTGGCACTGCAGGCCCCGAGCCCCAGTATTACAGCTGGGTTAGGCAGAAGCAGTCTAGGCCTGAGACAGGGCAGAGGCCTGGAGGGCGTCAGTGCAGAGGCCAAGAGCACCTCACAGCCCTGGCTGTGCCTCCACTGAAGGCCACACCCCCAGATAAAGAGGAATGAGCAGCCCTCAGACCTCCCCAAGGGACCCTTGACATGCTATGCCTGGTATTACCTGGTCCAATAAAGTCTAGATAGACATCAGACAGTCACCTGGGTGGGTGACCAGGGCCTTATGACATATCTCTTCCCAAAAAGGTCCTTGTCCTTTCCATGCACACTTGCCACGCGACCTGCTTCCCCACTGGACCAGCGTGACCTGAGGATCTACTCGCGATCTTACAGGCTGAGCGTGGTTTTTTGTTACCATCTTGTAACCACCTTGGGCTTTTGCTCTGTAAATCTTCCTCTAGAAAGTAGGGTCCAAGGTAACGCCCTTGGGCCCCCTCCTGTCTCTCAGGAGCTGTCTCTCTTGACAAAATTAACCTCCATGCTTCCTTAAAGTTTATCCTTCCATTTTGGAGAACATGAACTTGGCATATCTGACGTCTAGCAGATTGGAAGCCATAAAATTGCCCTGTATCAAGTAGAGGTCTGCTATCACCAGGGGGCCCTGGCTGGGGGGCGCTGTTGCTCTGTGCAGGGAGAGGGAGGGCGGAGGCTGCCTCCCTACACCCCAGCTCCCTGCAGTCCAGGACCTGCTGCTACCCCAAGCCAGGGCCAGCCCCGAGTTTGGGACTGAAAGGCCTGTTCTGCTGCTCTCAGGGTGACCCTGGGGAGTGGGTTCGGCTCCCAGACCCTCGGTTTCCTCCTGTGTGGAGCAGGGACAGAGGGTCTCCACCCCGACGAGGCCGACCTGACATCCTGGCTACCACACACTGAGGCCCAGCCAACGAGGCTCCCATTGCTGTGCCTGCAGCCAGAGCCCAGGCCTGGCAGGAGAAAGTTTCCAGCTTTCCAGAAAACCTGCCTAGAACAATAACTGGGAACATAAACCGACCAGAGAATGGGGAGCCTGGAGGAGATCGAGTAACTGGGCCGGCAGCGGGGAGAACAGGGCAAAGGCAGTGTGGGGACCTGCCTGTCCGATGGCGCAGGAGTCTGTCAGGCCCCTCACTTCCACTCTGTAAACTGGGGGTGGCAGTAGTCCGCTCGTTCTCCTATACCCCAACTTTGCACTGGAAGCTGGGTGTGGTGGCCCAAGCCTGTATTCCCAGCACTCAGGAAGCTGAGGCAGGAGGATCACTGAGTTTGAGGCCAGCCTGGACTTCATAGTGAGACCCTGTCTCAAAAAGACAAATTGCCACGATATTCCAGGCCTATGCTGGAAGGCCTCATTAACTAGGCAAGGTTCCCGCTGGCAACAGCACCAGGAGCTCAAATTTACAAGTCCAGCCCTGTCCTTATGCTCGCTCCAGTGGTTCTCAAAGCGGGGCCCTGTGGTACCTCCTGGGATCTCAGGTTAGAAATGAAGGTTCTAGGGCTGCACCTCTCAACCAACAGAACCAGAAGCTCTGGGCAGGGGAGGCTTTCACAGCCCTCCGAGTGACTCTCAAAACGTGGGTCAGAGTTCAGGAACCACCGCGCCAGCCCGCCAGCCCGCCACAACCCACACCTTCCCGGGACAGACGCCCTCCCACACTCTCTCTCCCCACTCCTGGATTTCCCAAGGGTTACTGGGGAGGAAGGGGTCACAGTGGGGACAGGCCATTAAATAGTAAAGAGATTCCATGATTAGCTAATGACACCACAGCCTCTCAGAGATGGGGGCGGGCGAGGAGGAGGGTTGGGAGCCAGACTGTGATCACAGAGAAAGAACTGCCGTACCTGGGGTGTCCTGTCTATCTGTCTGTCTATCTGTCTGAGCCTCCCTGGGAAACACACCCTCAAAGCCCGCCCTTTCCCTCTGTGGGTTTGCCAGATGACAGGAGGGGTTGGAGCTAAATTTGGGGGTGCGCTCTGGTGTGTGTGGGGGGTGTCCCCAGTACTCGAATTTAGTGAGTCCCCTGGCTGCAAAACCACTTCCAGGAATTCCCTGCGTGCGGCTGGGGAGCGCTAAGCATGAAATTCACAGCCGGCCAAGCTGGTCACTACAGCAGCATGGACGCCAATGAGAGCTTCAAGTGGCCCACATGTGTGACACAGGCAGCAGAGTCCTGGGGTGTGACACGAGGGGTCTGGGACGGACTCTGGAAGGAGTCTGAATCACACAGAAAAATCCTCTCTATTCAAGCCTCAGCCAGAGGGGACGGTGCAGGAAGCGGTTGGCAGGGTTTGATCCCAATCTGGGGTGTAGGCACAGTTTTATTTTATTTTTTAAAAGCTAAAACACCAAACTGATCACGGTGGTTATCTCTGAGTGGTTCTTTCCTCCCTGCCGGTTTGTTTTTCAGCCTACAAATTTTTCCATGAAAACTTTCTTCAGTGGTTAGAAAGTCTGGGGGCTTTCGCAGCCACTGAGCTCAGAGAGAGCATCTGCGTTGAGCATGGTTGTCACAAGCCAGATCTAGATGGGTAAGTGGGTGGATGTGCTCACGTTCTACAAGCGTGTCAGAACTGTCCGAGATGAAAGGCATCTTTCAAGCTTTAAATATCCAAGCTGAGTCTGGACGTTGTTCATGGGATCAGACCGGGCAGGTAGGTTAATTGAGTGAACTATACAGATCTGCACACAACACCAAGATCCTGAGACTCCAGACACAAACCCCCAACTCTGCTCTTGGCTGAACACCCAGAACACCCAGCTCTAGGCCAGGCTCAGACTCTGCCATCCTGGACTCGGCCCTCCATGCCCCTAGGGCTCCCAGCACCTTGAGAAGCTCCTTCCCTCCAGACCAGCAATCTTAGTGACAGGGGAAGGAGTGTCCCGGTTATTTCTCCCAGAGCAACGGCAGGAGGAGTCTTCATCCATGGTCACCACTCTCCAGTTTTGGGCCCCACTGCGGTGGCTGCCTCCCTGGGCCTGCCCTGGGCGAGCTGCCAGGATTATCTGGTTCAGTTGAGCCCAGGTGTACAGCAGACCCTGGGAGGCGGGGCCAGCCCGTCGTGCCCTGGAGGCTGACATCAGTGCCCTGCCAAGGAGCTGGGAGGACCCTGGTCGCACCCCACTTGCAGTTTACCTGAAGAGTGATAACCACGGTGCCCGGCAACACGGTCTCCGGGCAACAGCTCCTCCTTGCCCGATGAAGGGTCATAGCAGAGGGATAGGAGACGGAAGGGGCTCTGGGACAGATAGAAATGCTGGGACTAGGGGAGGGGAAGCAGACGTGGCTTCCCTCTCCCAGTTACTAGGTGTGTTCAGAGAGAGGTCCTGCTGCAGGGCGACTCAAATCCCAATGCCCACTCACTTGCTGCACAACTTCCAGAAAGAGCAACCCTCCCCCACCCCCAGAGTTTTTGTTTCCTCTCTAAATGATGACAAGTTATAGGTTCCATTGCAACACCTCCCAAAAGAATGAGTGGGAGATGACTTTCCAAGGGTCGTATATTATTACCGTTATTAACAGCCACAACAAATTAACATTTACCGAGCACCTCCTGAATACCAGGCATTACAGGAAGTGCCTCCTATACCACGCATCATGGGAAGTGCCTCCTACGCATGGGAACATATATGCCTTTCTCCAAGTGTTTCCCTGTTGAGGGACCCCCTACCAGGTAACACCTCCAGTTTTGCTCCACCCCCTTCTTTCCTCCTGCTGGGAGACGCACTGGGCATGCTCCACTGGGCCTCACTTCTTGCAGAGTAGGCTTCCTGCATTATGTTTACTGTTGCCAGTGTCTGCTGCTCTGGCCACTGGGTCCTGCAAGGAGGCAGAGTCCTGTCCAGCACTTCCAATGTCCAGATCGGTCACTCTGCCAGTTCTAGAACAGTTAGCAAATCCCTGGAGCCTTGGATCTGAAGCCACTTCTCCAGATCTCTGTAGTGACATTTCTATTTGGGCTCCATGATAAGCCTGTGTAACCATCATGGAGCTCTCAAGGTATTATTATTATTATTACTACTACTCCTCCTATTGTCCCTAGTTCAGAGATAGGAACACTGAGGTTCAGAGAGGTGATTACCTATCTGATTTCAACTGCTGCTGGAAAGCTTCCTAAACTCCTCCCAGCTTCAGGGTGTGTCCCCTGCATGCAGAGTTGGATTACTCTCCTATCATTGCTGACCTGTGCCCCAGGCACCCGGGCCTGAACACTCCCTTAGTGCCTTCTGAGGCTCAACAAATTGATATGCACTTCAAACCAACACTCCACCCCTCCTT
This sequence comes from Dolichotis patagonum, assembly GCA_004027295.1. Taxonomy (NCBI): domain Eukaryota; kingdom Metazoa; phylum Chordata; class Mammalia; order Rodentia; family Caviidae; genus Dolichotis; species Dolichotis patagonum. Next base: position 9,675 of record PVJX010025740.1, on the reverse strand, counting down.
CAAAAGCACAGGATTTATTAACAACAAAATAGTCAATAGGACTCCAAGTTTTCCATGATACATTTTTGCTTAGATTGTGTATAATAAGGGATCTTAAAGACAGCTTTGTTATATGCATGGGTTCTTTTGCTGTTCTCTGAGCATAAAATTAATACAGGTTTGCTGCAGGAGATTCAGAATAGGGAAAAGAAAAAAGCCTGTAATCTAATCTATTGTAATATATACATTTATGAGTATTTATCTACATTTTGGCCTTGTTGAACTCAGGATGTGGTCAAGGCTGGGACCTGCCAACCTCCTGTCTCTTCCCAGGCTGGTCCAGGGTGGGAGAGAGGCCGGGCCCAGAAGTCCCATCCCAGGACGGAAGCCTGCAGCTGCCCACTATGACACCATCTGGGTCTCACCTACCAAAGCCAAGCGAAGCGACTGCAGTGGGAAGGTTATAGTTTTTCAGCCCAACAAGGGCTGCAACTTACCCAAGATCAGTTGGAAAGTAGAGGATGAGCAGAGAAATGAACCCAGGTACCTGGTCCCTAGACTCTTGCTAGTCATCAGGCTCTCCTGTCTCCAAAGACTCACTTCCTGCTTCCGGTTGATAATCATGGTCCAAACAGCAGTGCACACACGGCACTTACTCTGTGCCAGAAGTTGTCTCAGGGACTTCACAGACAGTCCTCATATACAAGCATCGCTGTCCAACCGTCCTGTGAATATGTGCGCTTGTCCCTTGGTACCCAGAAGGGACGCAGACTCTGTGGGTGCTCAAGTCCCTTAGGTAAAAGGACACAGTATTTCCACATAACTATGCGCATCCTGCCATCTACTTTAAACTATCTCTAGATTACTTATAATGCAACACAAACACTGTGCAAATAGTTGTATCTTTAGGGACTAGTGGTGACTTTGCCCGTCCACCTTCAGTAAAAAAGGAAGTGATTTCTCTCAGATATGTTGATCTGTGGCTTATTGAATCGGCATATGCAAACTCATGGAGAGCCAGAAGCAGCTGCAGCGTTAAAATCTCTCCTTCCGAGGGCCCGAAGCTGACAGACAAGATTACTTGGGCCCCTGCAAAGCAACAGCACTGTCCACAGATAACTGCTGATGGGAAGGCGTCTTTTCTGGCTGAGTCAGGGCTCCCTAAAGGCCATGCTGGCCCCTCACAGGCCAGGGTGGAGGAAGTCAGCTGTTCCCCTCTCTGCAGGGTAAAGGCCAGGCGTCACAGGGGACACGGAAGCCCCAGCTATGACAGGAGAGGCCAGGCAGTCATTCCCACCTTCCTGAGCCAGGTTCCAGGAGCGGGGGTCCACAGACCCTGCTTCCTGGCCTCATCCCTGCCAATGCGTCACTGAGAGTCCAGCACTGAGCTCGGTCCTGGTGAGATCCCTTGGGGAAGAATCACTTATTCATTCAGCTACCAGTTCCCTCATGCCTGCTGTGTGCCAGGAGTGCAGAATGGACACAGGGAACTTCTGGGACCCCAGAAGGGGTCCCAGAAGCACTCAGGATGGCAGCATCCAAGCGGAAGGTGCCGTCAGACCACTTCCACTCACTGAGCCTAGGGTCATGCTGATGCAAGCCAGCCACCCAGGAAGTGGGCAGCGTCTCACAGCCGGACATGACCAGCATCCTGGGGATGCACACGTGTATGCTGGAGGGGCACTGAGGTCTTGGACACTACGCACCTGGGCCGCAGTCTCATCAGCTCTCGTTATCTGAGCATTTACCGTGAGACAGAAACAAGACTACCAAGGGTTTTGCAAGCCCTTTCGTCTATTGCTTCCTCAGGACATCCGGTGAGGTCATCACCGTTATCATCCTTGACTTACAGATTTGGAAACTGAGGCTCAGAAAGGGTCACAGAAGCTGGACATGATGGCACACGCCTGCAATCCTGGTACTCAGGAGACTGAGGCAAGAGGATTGCTGTGAGCGTGAGGCCAGCCTGGGCTACACAGGGAATTCAAAGTCAGCCTGAACTACATAGGGAGACCCTATGTTCAAATAAACAAGTAAACAAACAAAAAAAGAAAAGAAAGGGTCGCTGAGACAGGACCAGGCAGAGCCAAGACTCTCGTTCCCAAGTCCTGTTCTGTGCTACCACACTAGCTGGTCCCCCAAAGATTCGGTGGCTTGGGAGGGGGTGTGGCAGGGAGAGGAGGGCAGATGAGTACTGTTTATCTGAGGGGGGCTACTCAGCCCGGCTGTGTGGAGAGCGTGGTGTGTGCTGTGCACACGTGCACAGGCAGGTGGCCACATACATCTCCTCTGTCACCCAGATCCTGGTCCTCGGTCCCCCTGAAAGCCACATGAAGAACAGAACACTAGCAGAGCAGAGCAGGGCAGGGCAGGGCAGTCCAGCAAGGAGAAGGGACTTTTCTCCGTCACACAGTGCACAAACAGCAGAGCTGGAACCCACTCCAGGAGCCAGAACACAGGCCTCTTTGCCCCTCAGCTGCTTCTCTGTCAGCTCAGAGTGAATCAGCTGCTGACAGGAAACCACCAGGGCAGGAGAATCCCAGTGGGGTGGGAGGAGGCAGGAGCAAGCTGCTCCAGGGATCCCAGCTGGGCCCTGAGCAAGGGCACTGGCTTCACAGGCAGCATCAGGGGCCGCAGCAAGGGGGAAGCGATGCGCCCCACAGCACGGGCCCTGTTTGCCTCTGGGCTTCCCTCCAGCCCTCAGAGGTTGGCCTGCAGGAGGGGAAGCCGGCGGGCAGGCCCGTTCCTGCTGAGCTCAAACTGTATCTCCCCTCTCCCATCTCTCAGAGCCTGCTCAGGGCTGTTGATTTCCCAAGCAGTCGCTAGGATGGTTGGAGCAGGAGCTGAGCCCGAGCACCAGTTGGCCCCAGAGCTCCAAACCGGAAGTCACATGCAGGGCTTGGGACTGCTTGGCTGGGCACCAGGAGGGCTAGTCTTTGGGGATCAGGGTTGGGCCCCCTGGGTGGAAGGGCACAGCTGGTAGCAGCTTCCTCCTCTAAGGTCTGAGTCCTGAAGAGGAGGCTGGGGGAACCAAATCCCACTTGGTGGGAATGTGTGCCACGGTGGGTACCTGTTTGGTGCAGGGCCAGCCCCGCCCGGGTGGGCCACTCCTCCCCTCAGACACCGCCTTCCTGTGCCAGGGCCAGAGCCTCTTCCTTCGCTCAGCTGTGCACACCCCTCCACCCAGCCTGAGGGTGTGGGCCTTGCTGCCCTTCACCTCAGGGAGCCGAGGTGGTGGGGGCTCCCATTAGATGTTCACTGGGCACAGTTTGCAATGGGCACCCCCCACACACATGGGCACCTACTGAGCCCTCTCCCCCCCACCATGCCAACCCCTCATCTAAAGCCTATGAAAGCCTTGGACAGGGGACACCACATCCCACATCAACCCAAGCCCACCTAGGACGGGAGCACAGGCGGAAAGTGCTGCTCTGGTCTCACCCCTTACCCCTGCCCTGCATCCACATGCACCCCACCTGTGTCATGTGGCACAGCCTTCAATGGGTCCTTCCTGACTGTTTTCAGTGGGTGGCTTAACTCGCTGCATCCCACAGTGGGCAAACAACACTGCAGTGTCCCTTGTGTCCAACCCTGCTCAGTGGGCGCCAGGTACCACACTACCCCTCACCTCCACCCTAAGTGGGCCGTGTAGTGGAGCTGCTTCGATCAGCCACCTGGGCAGTTTGGCCCCTTGAGATCCCGTCTGGTCCAGAGCCCTGCATGTGAGTGACCTTCCCCAGCAGGGACATGGAGGGCACAGGGGAGCCTCACTGTGGGCCACTCAGGATGAGGGCAGAGGCAGTGTAGCTGCTCACCTCCCTGTCCTCCAGCTGTCTCCTGCCCAGCAGGTGATCAGGAAATGGGTTTTAGTTTATTTTGTTGGAAACCCACCAACTTCAAACAACACTGCAAAAAACCCAGTCAGCCTTTGGTTCAGGCAACTCTTCCCAAACCCCAAGGAATGGAGCGATGTGCTGGCAGGTGGCAGTCTCTGGCCCCGACAAGGTCAAGAGCGGACCGCAGCCATCTTCCAGCCCTCCACCCACACCGATCCTTCCCCATCAGGGCAGCTGCTGCATGCAGCCTCCTTGCTAGACCCTGTGCATGCTTTGTTCTGTGCACCCACTGCTGCGCTGAGAGGTTGTGTCATTGCTCACAGACAAGGAAATTGAGGTTTGAGGGGGAAGGATGAGACCCAAGTCGGTTTGGTCCCAAAGCCCAAGCTCTTAACCACAGACCTAGGATCCCAGCTGTGGAGGCTGGGGATAAAGCAGCCACCCTCTACGGGACAGTCTTCAGCCTCCGGAGCTAACCCTGGGGCTGGACTTGACTCATCGGCCAAGTTCGGTGGGAGTTTCCCTTCTCCTCCCCATTTGCCCCATAAGAACCACGCCTTCCGGTCCCTCCCGGGCCCCTCAGCAGCTATCTGGAAAAGCCCTGCCGAATTTCCACTGGAAGTCCCAAAGGGCCCCTCGGGGAGCTATCAAGACCTGGGGGGCAGGCGGGGAGAAAGAATAGAAACTCTGCCTTGGGATCTTCTCCCCAGGGCTCATGGGTTCGAGTCTCACTGGAGGAACCAGTGCAATCTTTGAAGTCGTAGCTTTGTTGGGCCCCCTTCTGCTTGGAGAGGAACTGGGCGGAGCAGCGCGACCTGACCCAGTGGCAGCAGTGGCTCAGTTGCGTCCCTTTTGGCTGCCAGTGCTCACCTTCCGGGCTCCCTGGAGCTCACCTAGCCTCACTTCCTCCTTCAGGAACCCGAGAGGCCCAGGGCTGGGAGCAGGCCGGGCCCGGAGCCATGCAGCTGGTGCATGGCGGGGTGGGAGAACCCGGGACAGCGGGAATCGGAGGCCGATGCTCCATTCCACCCACCAGCTGTCCTCATCTGTCACTTGTTGCAAGAAAGCAAGCTGCCTGTGCAGGCTGCGGAAGTGGAGGCAAAAAACTAACTTTGTTTCTGGAGCTCCCGTCGGGCTTTCCCGGCCCCCTTTCTCACCTGCTGGCTCTGCTTTTTTTACTCCGCGCTGCAAGTAAATCCGGCGTAGCACGCTCAAGTCCGAGGCCGACTGCGCAGCCTTTGGCTCGGGTCACTCCGCGGTCTCGGAGGCCGTCTGGGAACTCAACTGCCACGGCTGGGCCCCGCCCACTTAAGACCCCGCCCCGGACACGCCCCCGAGCCCTATTGGAGGCAGCTGCCCTCCAACAATACCAGGCTCCGTCCAGCCCCGCCCCATAAAGCCACGCCTCCGTCACGCCCCCTAAGCGGCCCCGCCCCCTCAAGGCCTCTACGTTTCACCCTGCCAGACCTGTTTGCCCACCCTGTACTCTGCGTCGTATCGCGTCCCCGCGCCCTGCCCACGCACAACCATAATAACGGTCCCGCCCCCATAGCCCTTCCTCTCCTTTCCCGGCCAGTCCCAGGCCGCTCGCGTCCTCCCGCCTCTTATTCCCTGCTGAGACGACCCCTGCCTGCTCCTATCCTGTCGGCCTGGCAGCCTGGCTCAGGGCTGCAAACCAGGGCCCCACGCTGCATTCCAGGGCAGGCGCATCCGGGTACAGCCGGGAATGCCGTGGGAGCCGATTGTGTTCCAAGTTGGGGCCTAGATCAGGAGGCAGCCCCGAGCTCTCTGAAAACACAAACAGCTACTGTGCATTGCCCCGGACCAGGCTGTGGGCCAAAGCTGTAAAAGTACTGACCCTTGAGTTTCCACCCTTTGGGGACACCCGTGTAACCCGTTTTAGTGATGCGCAACCCAAGGCTCAGAATGGCAGCTGTCCTGGACTGGGAGTCCCACGCTGGAGGCGAAATGACAGCATCTAGTTCAAGTAGTGAATCACAGGTTTGATGCGGCCAGGCCTGCCCGGGCTGGCCCCTGGACAAGTGGCCTGGGGCCAGCACAGTGGGGGAGCCTGCTAGAGGCTGGGAGGAGAGGGCTCCGGCTGCCTCTTTCCCTAGGGCAGACGTGGCCCAGAGCTAGTTGGGCTGTGGGAAATCTCCCGATGATCCCACTCGGCTGCGCAACTCCAGGGGACCAGCCAGGGGCAGGGGACCTGGCAGATGACCAGGGCCATCGCCTGCACCGCAGCTGACGAAGCGCTTTCACCCCATTACCTCACTGGCATCCCACAACCAGCCCGGGGGGAGGGCTGCACCCCCGACTGCTTTGCATGGGTGCAGAAGGGCAGGAAGCCAGGTCCCGCCGGGCACCGCAGCTCTCAGAGTGTGGTCCTGGGTCCGAATCGCCCTCATTTATCTGGGAACTAATCCCCGGCCTGCCCAGCGAGAAACCCTGGTACCTGGAATGAAACCCAGGGCCTTCACAGCGAGCTACAGCCCCAGCCCTTTCTTTTGAGACTGTGTTTCCTAAAACACTTAAATTGCCCGCGCTGGCTTGAACTTGCGATCCTCCGCCGGTACTGAAGTTTCGACGAGGGGGGGCTGAGAGTCACCCAAACCTAGGTAGCCTGCTTGTGGCCTTGACACGTGGGGGTACTTAGCCTCTCCAGAATGAGCTCTTAAAGGGAGAATAAGAAAACATCCCCACGGCGGCCTTTGGAGATGAAAAGTGATGGTGCTCCGGAGTCTTTGGCACGCTGCGTGGACACTGCATGCTCAAGGAATGTTTTCTTTCCAGTAAAAAGTCCGTTTTATAGAATTTTCATGCCAAGTCATGCAAGTGGGGCTGAGGAATCTTTTCCAGCCGGCAATGTCAGAGTCCTTTCCACCGAGGGGAGGCAGCGTCTGTCCCACAGAGACCAGCGTCCCAGCAAGCTCACCTAAGGAGTGGGAGCGGCTGCTGCTGCCCGGGGGCCACGCTTTGAGAACCACTGTGCCCTTCTGTCTCCAGCTCCTGGGCTCCAGCTCCTCACCACCCCGCCTGCAAAGTGTCATAAAATGGCCTCTCTCACCCTGCTCCGCTTTACTCCCCCAAGCTGGGGGTGTTGGTGACGGTGACTTGCAGTTAGCAAAACAGCTGGATCCCACCCCACCCCCATTTCCTTACATGGATCACATCTGCTACCCCTGCCTGTCTCTGCCACTCCTGATTAGAGATGGAGTCAGCTACGCGGACAGGAGGCTGGTGTGTGGGCAGCTTCAGAAATCGCTGCCGTAAGCCACTCTGGGTGTCCCCAAGGGGCTCCTGGCCCTGGAGAACCGTCATGTTATTCAGATCTGGAAAATCCAAGATGGGAATGCAGACCGAGCCCTCATCCCCTACGTCCGTATGTTTATCAGACTGGAAAACAACTGTTACTGTCCCGCCTTGACAGATGTTCTTTATAACCACCGGGAAGGCCTTGCTCGATGGAGAGTTCCTGGACTCTGGAATTCTGCGCAGGCCCATGGTGGTGGTGGGGGGGAGCCAGCCAGCTTTCAGCACACTCCCTTTGCTTCTTGTCCTGTGTTGCTCTCTACCCCGTGTCACAGTGGCCCAGGTCTCAGCATGGGAACATGACATGCACATGCCCTCTTGCCTGGGTCTGTCAGTGGCACAGCCATTGGCCTTGTCTCTCCAGCAGCTGTCACCATGCATGGAGCCTCAAGAGTCAGCCGTGGAGCAGATGCCTACTGAGTCATCCCTGGCCTCTCTACATGGCTTTCCTCACACTGTCCCCCTCTCCCCTGCCAGCAGAAGCCAGCTTGGTCATAACCTACACGGGCATCTTGCCGGGTAGAGAGTGAGAGACTCCATCTATTGTGGAATTAATTCTTGAGCTTCCTGCAGAAGGAAAGCTGGAGGGGTGTGTGTGTGGTGGTTCTGGAGAGGGGAGGATGTGGGGAGAGCCACTCTGGGCAGCCCTGACAGGTGACATCACAGGGCCAGTGCAGAGGTGGTGGGATAAAGACACTCTAGGGGAATATGACCATGGGGTTCCCCACCTCCCCAATGTGCCCCCTCTCTCCTGCAGATCTGAAGGCCCCTGCTGGTGGGTTCTTGTTGGTACCTGGGTCTAGCAAAGGCCCCAAGACTTTTGTGCAACTCTGGGATGGTGGAGGACAGATGACATGTGTGTTTCCTGTTACTATGACATTCATCCACTGTGCGTCGCTATAACAGAATCCCCAGGACAGGTGACTTTATAAAGAAAAGAGATTTGTTTTGGCTCCTGGCTCTGAAGGTCCAAAGTTGAAGATCACATCTAATGCTACCTGTTGACAGGACCTCAAGGCCAATGGGACATCACATGACAAGTGTCTCCCTTCTGCTGTCCCTCCTTCTCCTAGAAGCTTTTATTTGTTTGTTTCTTGTGAATTCATCTATGTAGTTCAGGGTGGCTTGAAGTCACCAGGCTGGCCTGGAACTCACAGTGATCCTCCTGCCTCAGCCTCTCAAGTGCTGGGGTTACAGGTGTGTGCCACCACCTCTGGCTCCCTTTTCTTGTAAAACTACCAGAACTGCATCATGGGGCCTCCGCTCTTCTGCGTTTACCCTAATCCCATCCCTAAAGGCAGCCTTTAAGCCACAGTCAGGTTAAATCATCCCACCAGGGGTTAGGTTTCAACGAGGACCCTTGGGCACCATGCTCAAACCATAGCCAGACCATAGCAGCGGTGTCGCAATCGCTTCTGCGTTTCCTTAGCTCCGAGGGTTAGTTTGGTGGTCTCTTGGCGGTGGCGGCTTAGCTGTGCTCTGGACGTCGGCAGCTGGCTCGCCAGGAACCGAGGGTCCCTCCAGGAGCCAGTGTGCTCTCGTGGGTAGCAAGCTGTGAACCAAGAAACATGGCAAGTGGTGGTGACCACGGGCCTTCTGTCCTCCCAGGTGGTCGCCTGCAGGAGGCTGGACCTTTGCAGGGAGGCTGCCGGGCTTCGGAGCACTACACATCATCTTGTGACCTAGCTGGGAGGCCAGGCGGTATATTATTACTTCACAAGGGAGGAGCCACCCAGAGCCTGTATGCTGTCTCCGTCACACTGCAGGTTCCAGAAATCCTGGAAATCACTGTCCAGCTTTCGACAGCCAGGCTGGAGCTGACGCAGACCCCCACCCCCACCCCGGCCTCTCCTTCCAAGCTGTCCCGAGTGCCCTGCTGGGCGATGCCAAGCCTGCGTTAGGTGGGCATCTCAGAGGCACCTCTGCATTCTGAGCAGTTTTGGGGGTGGGAGACAATGCGGCTGGCTTTGGGGATCAGGGCCTAAAAGGTGACCAGAGAACTTCCTGTGATGGTAGCTGGGAGCCTGAATTTACCTCACTTTAAAGCCAAAAAGATATTTCTTCAGTTCTGAGCACAGAATTTGCACCTCCCTCCTACCCATCAGCATGGTTTCTTTTTTCTTTTCTTTATTTGGTTTTCTTGAGACAGGGTCTGGCTATGTAGTTCAGGCTGGCCTTGAACTGTGGTGATCCTCCTGCCTCGGCCTCCTGAGTGCTGGGATTACAGGCATACGCCACTGTCTCCGGGTACTTTCTTTAAAGTTATAACCTTAAGTCACACTCATTCACCCCTGGAGACAGCCGATGAGGCCTGCACCCTGCTGCAGGAGGGAGGCACTGAGGGCAGGAGTCAGTGCCCCAGTGCACATGGTAAGCAGCGATGACACTGACAGATGACTCCATTTTCAGTGGTGGAAATGCAGCCCCACGGTGCAAACTGGGCAGTGCCCAGAGACCCAGAGTCTGAGTGCCCGACCCTCAACCAGCGCCGGGCCCTAAAGCCCACATGGGTCCAAGGGCTTCCTGTTGGAGTGGCAGAGCTGAC
>PVJX010025739.1:0-26609 GCA_004027295.1 Dolichotis patagonum | reverse complement strand
CAAGACACTCACACATTGATTAGATCATTGAATTCTATAGAATAAGTAACATTTGAGTTAAAGCATCAAAGATGATATTTTATACCCACTATTAGAATTATTTTATAGCTGTTTTACTGGTTATTAGAGAGTAAAATGTATTATTGAAAGGGCACCTATAAACAAGGGCAACAAGGTGAGTGCATGTAAATATAAAGAATGCTGGCCATTCGCAGACTGGTGGGAAACAACAGTGCCGCACCAGCAAATAAGCCCAGTCAGGCTGCTGCTGGACTGGGAACAGCTAGACCCAAGCTCCTTCCGGTGCACAGGCCAGCACACAAGAAGTACCAATTCCCCTCCCCTGCCCCATAAGTGACTGACTTATCAGCAGAAACACAGGCTGTGATGATAGCTATGGAAGTGAAATGCAATTGGATGCCTGCGGTGCTTTGGTGTTTCACTGAATTGCCAGTCTAGAGCCAGTGGTCTGATTGTAGCTTCAGAGAATAGCGGTATGTAGTGTGGCATCTAGAGGGGATCTCCTTTGGAGGACTGTAGCCTTTGTTGATTCCCTGTAGTCTTGTTTTGAGGCCCTATATCATTTCCATTGTTTTCTTGGGTTGGGTTTTATTTGCTTTTGTTTTGTTTATGTTAAATACAATAGCAGGAGAAACTATTTCAAAGATGGTAAGATATGTTATGGTAACAATTTTGGATTTACTATTGGCTTGTTTTGAAGTCCTTTATTGCATTCATTGTTTTTCTTTTATTGTTTCTATTCTTTTCTGTTCTGTTTGATTTTTATTATGTCCAAAGTTATCTGCAACTATTAAAAGGCATCATGGTAACTATTGTTGATTTTGTAATGTTTTGAAGTCCTGTATCTCTTGCACTAGTTTGTTTTAATTGGCTTTATTCTGTTTTATCCTCTTTAAAATGAAATTTAAATACTTTTTAAAAAAAGAATGTGCAGAGGCTTGAAGTTGAGTAAATTAGGTTGAAGTAGATATTTTTAATCCTGGTTAGATATCAAATCAATAGGTGAGTATCAACAGTGACAGAAGCCAAGTGATATGACTAAATATCCACATAGATATATGAGAAGTGATTCATAGGGGAATGGGCACATGTAATTATTGAGGCTGAGACATCTTTGAGAAGCTGTCTGCAAGAGACATTGGGATTGCTGGTGGCATGGCTCAGGTTATTTCTGAAGGCCACCAAACCAGTCAAGCGCATGTGTAACTTTTACTCCAAGGCTGAACACCTAAGTACCCAAAGGACTGATGCCATAAATTTAAGGGTTCAAAAGCCAAAGAACAGGGATTTCTAATGTTCAAAGACAGAGAAGCGTCCCAGCCATGGAGTGGGTGGGGTTTATTTATCCTCTGCCTTTTTCTTATATTTATTCCCCACCCTTGTTGAATAGCATACACTCTCACTGACGAAGAATCTTCCCCTCTCAGTCCACCAACTCACGTGCCAGTCTCAGCACACATCCTATCATTTGTCCAGGTGTTACTGATCTGTTCAAGTTGACCAAAACTTAGACATCAAATTGAATATTTTTGGGTTGGAGAGTTCCTGTAACACTGGTGATGTGAGAGTTTATTCTTTTTTTTTTTAATTTTAAAAGGGGATAAAATTAAACACAACAAAACAGAACAGAACGGGACATAAGAAAGCATAAATTTCAAAGCTAGACAACCAGAGATCTTCATTATATGTCATATTGTCTCTTGTTTTCTTCCAAATGGTTGTCCATATCTTTGCATATGGGGAGCTCACACTAAATAACTTAGCCAATCTTTTCACAAGATGTCCAGTTCACTGGCTCCCACTTGCTAAAGGGTGGGGACACGGGACAGGGGACAGGATGACATGAGATGTTTGATTCTCAGCCCACGTGGCAGCAGGCTCACAGCCAACCCCCAGAGAGGGGAGGAGTTCCTTGTTATCCTGGCACCGCGAGTCAACCATATGGTGCAGGTCCCAAGGCACCAGGGTCCCTCCCCTGCAGGCCCCCGAAAGTCCCCCATACTCACCTGCTATTTCTTTCTGAAGAATTGACCATTACATTTCCGATGTTCTGAAATGGCCAACAGACCACAGAAAGAATTCTCTTTAAGCTCCTTTTTGAAACCAGCAGCTATAGCAGTCTGCTGGCCTTACTTCAGGGCCATGAGAGTTTATTCTGAAAGCATGGTATGAGGTTGACTGAGGTAGCAGAGACTAATATTGTGACAATAGTCTATATCTGATATAATGTGAAGACTTGGGGTCTAGTTGCATTGGGAGGCTGAATGTAAAGAAACCTGCAAACAAAAAACTGTAAAAGGATTAATAAAATTCAAACAGATGCAGATGGTTTTATTCTCAATCATCTTAATAATTAAGCCATGTAGACTTTACTGTGTTAATTTATTTTCCACATACATAATTTTAATCTTTCCTAAGATACATTTTGTAATTATAATATTTTGGAACCCTCTTTAAATTCCATTAGACATTAGCAAAATCAACTGAAATGATTCCATAATTTGTTTTGCCTACAATCTTTGACTTCTTTCAGAAAGAATATAAACTCACATTGACTACATAAACATCGATTACTAAATTATGTAGATAAAAGCTGCAGTTACTACAAGGCTTCCAAAGAGACACAATTTAGGTCCCCATACTCAATGGGTGATAATGACCTCACCTTCCTTGAAGTCTGTGATGTACTTATACTTAGTTCATTAGGCTTTACTATTAATCACAAACCAAAAATATAAAAGTTTTTGATAATTTTTCATAGATACTGCATATCAAAAATTCTCAAAGAAGAAGTAGAAGGAATGTGAATATTTTGAAAACAAGAAATCTATAGTATTTAACTTGTTTGGTTCCCCAGTTACAATGAATATGATGCTGTAAATGCAAGTAACTCTATAAATCTTTGTGAAATTATCAAATAAATGAATTATAAACTTGGTGACTCAGCACCTACTAATTCAGAGAATTTTGGAATTTTAATATATGTAAATTTTATCACATTTTAGGAATTCTATATAACTGATTCAGGAGCATATATGTGTTGTGTGGATGAACAAAAAGTACCTACACACATATGTAAAATTTGTAATGACTAAAAATAAAAAATATATGCTTGATGAAAACTGAAGCAAAATTTTGAGAAGTTTTATTTAATTATTTCCAGATTGCAGGACAATTTCACTAGAAATAAATGACAGGCATCAAAGTATACAGTAACTGCAAATGATTAATTCTTTCATTATAGCTTTGAAAATTTACCAGATCACATGACTCTAAATGTTCAAGGGCAACTAATAAGAAAAGTAGGTATTGACTGGAGTGTACTCACTGAGGGTGAGTCTGCAGTGATTTTGTATAATATCATATTAGCCACACAGAACACATTAAGCATAAATTATGAGATTTTTAAAGACAAAGCCTGTGATAATGAAGATGAATGCAATTCAGTTGCACGTAACCCCAGAGAGTACAGTGCTGAATCATTTGTAGACCAACAGGAGCCCTGGTTTCAGCTTTGCCACTCTTTGATTCAACATTTCACATGTTCTGTGTACATACTAAGGTGAGTAAGATGCATATTATTCTCTGACAGAATTTATAGCCTAGAAATGAAAACAAAATATTAATTTAATTTGAGAAATAATATGAGAAATTTATTTACTACAAGTAGTAATGGCTTTTAATAAAACACGCTACTTAAGCAGTTGATCTATAGCCATTGCAAGGTTATTACTGATTTCAGAGTCTCAGTTAACTCATATAGAATGAGATTGAAATGTATAGTTTATAGGATTAACTGGAGGATCAAGGCTGCAGTATACTTTAAAATAGTTTTGCAACAATCAATTCTTTTATTTTTCAAAGTTAATCTAGTTATCTTGCCAGTTCAAAATCATGAATTTCATGTATCTAGAATACTGGGTGTGGTAGACAGTATAACTTGCAAATGGTTTAGTGTGATACTGAACAACAGATGATAATCTGAGCATCAGAAAGCGTGATCTGTTTAGCATTTCAGATCTCCTTAGTGGTTAAATCTAGACTAAAGCACAAAGTGCTGATTTAATTTCCATAATTCCCAAAATTCCAGCCACACTGTTAAAATTAAACAGAAAATGTTAAACAATCAACATGAATATTCAACTTTTCAGTGTCAGATTTTATACCCACGGATGCCTGCATTTTTGTAAGAACTGGCCATTGGATAGCTGATAGAAGAATGATCCTCTGCAGACAATCAGTTCATTGGCATTGAGCTAAGTCATATCTGAAATTTTAAATGGAGAATTTTCCAGCATTGGCCATTATTTCAGCATTCCTGGGTGGTTCTGGCATTGTTTCAAACAACACAGAAAACTGCAAGTTCTGCACTTAGTGTTTCCTGTGCCCTACCAAGTGCCTCCCCATGATGAAACAGTTTCTGAACACTTTCCAGATTGTGCTCTTTCCGTTTAAAGGGTGACGTCTGTAGGAGAAAGCTAGATGTGGTGACAGTAGATTCACGCAAGCTGAATGCATTAGTTCTCCCTGCCTTTCTCCTCTCCCCTCTGGAGGCTTATGAATTACTTTGTAAGCTGATTACTGTTGAGCATTTCATTTTTAAGATAAATCTGGAATTTTACATATTTGCAGATTCTCTAATGTAAGGCTCAATAGAGGACTAGTGAAAGCCATATTCATTTTTTAAATGAATAGCTTTCTTCAGCTTTTCCTGGGAAACATTTGCAGATGATATCCTTACAAAATGCAGTTTGTTTATGAAAATTTATGTATTAAATAGAAAGGGCCTGTAATATCATCATGAGTTTAGATGATTGAGACATTTTTCAAATAATATATTACTGACTTATTTAATAGATTACATTTTTATAATTTTGCCTTGTAAAATAGCTCTGTTTTAAATTCTAAATAACTATATTTATCTTGGTTTGCCCAAATGGAAACAGCAATGTACCTTTTTCTCATATCATCAAGAAATCATAACAGAACAAAGTTAAAAAACTAAAGACATTATTACATATATTTGTTTATTTTTAATGCATAAGTAAAAAATGTACCAATTTTTATAAGATATTCCAAAGACTGTTTCAGTGATCACCAAAGCTACAGAAAATTGCACTGTGCAGTGCTAGATTTTTCTTTACTATTGCATCATAGTCCATAAGATGACTATGCACTGATAATGTTTCCAACACTATGAACATGCACATTCTACACACTCCAAATAATGGACACAGATGATTACTGGCTCGTGTATATATAGATTTGTTTAAGTGTCTCTGCACTTAAAATTCAGCATCTTCATTGATGCTGCGCTGGGTGCTGTTTGATAGAGATCACCTTTGTCTGTGTGTGTTGGGTTGCTCCCTTTGCTTCTGAGGTAGCTAGGATTCAGCATCCACTCTTGTTTCACTTTAAGAGACTCCATCCCCATAAATATTAAAACAGCACACTGCTTCAGCACCCAGCATCTTTCACAAAGATGACCGTGTCCTGAGCGTCCAGAATAAAATGGTAGGAAGCCTGTCTCACTTCTCCCACAGCCCAGGAGCCCCTCTATGCAGAGAAACAGTGGTGTGGTCAGACTTCCTTACTCTGCATGTCTCTTCCATCTTCACATGAGCTGGAATTGAGGGAAGGGGAGACGAAAACTTGGCTTTGTGGCTCACTTTATTGTCATTTCTGTGTGTTGTTTTACTTGCCAGGATACTTATCTGTAAGTTACAGTTTCTGGCACTGTTTTATGAAAATTTTAGATGAGTAAAGCATCGATCTCTAGCACTTGGTTGATCCAAAATTAATGTTAGCTAATCTTATTTCTGTAGGCTCACCGCTCAGATTTCAAGGTAATAATAACAACAATGATGATAATAGAGATCATGGCAATCCGAGTCTGTTCATTACAGACTTTACCCAGTTGTGTCACAGCTTCATCATAAGATCCTATAAATCAAGCAGGGGACCTTTTGCAAGAGGAGAGAATCACTTATTTTTGTGCTTGTATACTTTTAAATCCTATGTACTGGGGCTTTGCATAATTTGTTAAGATTCTTGTAAAACTCAAGGCTTCCCCTATTTGCTGTTTGCCCACTTCTTTGCACCATTCTATGGAGTAACATAGCAGAATGACTCCTTCACTTAAGTAGGACATTGATTGCATGAAGAATGCCAATGCAATTTTTCTAATTTAAAAAAAATTTACATTGTGCATCCATCAAATTATCCAGAAAATTTCATAGTATATTTTTGCTTTGAAAATAAAATTTCCTTGATGGCCATGGAGTAGATAAAACGTTTCTGAGGATTTAAATATACGCAAGTACATACTTACATATAGTCTGTTAATGAAAATCTATGTATAAAATTCAAATTCTCTATAATGCCATTGTGTGTTAAGATAACTGAGACAATTTCCTCTTAATATGTTACTGATTTGTTTCAATAGATTGGTTTTAAAAAAATCACCTTTTAAAGTATCTTTTAAAAAATCATCTTTGAAAATACCTAGTTTTAAATTCTCAGCTATCTTTTTAATCTAAGTTTGTCCCAATAGAAATAACAATGCACTCTTTTTTATGTATAATTTGTGTGCATGTATCTATCTGTTATACATACATATATACATGCATATATATACATACATATATATAATGCATATGTTTATATATGCAGAGAGAGACAGGAAAAATTTATAAAGCAATTCAAATATAGAAATCACAGAAATGTCATTGTGGGAAGAATTTCTAAATTAAGTACAGTATGTGCTTTTTACACTGTAATCAACATTTACTTGGATTCAGAAGATTGATATGTAGTTTTAAATTTAATAAACCAGATTTCATCACATTAAATATTCATTCAGCATCTAGTGGTATAAGACTTTGGCAAAAGACTGATTTTCAGATAAAAATACATAGGATAGGGTCACATTATTGCAAAAATTGTACAAAAAGATAACACAATGAGGGAATCTCAGGGAATTTGTGTTTCTGTGTATAACCATGAAAATAGCAAATCACAGTTTCTAAATTCAAAATTCCTAAATTTTCAGTACAGGTTTGAACTTATGATCTTCACCTTGAACTACATTGCCAACCCTTCTCTTAATTTTTGAGAGGGGAAGTTGCTAAATTGCTAAACTGTTAGGCTGGGTTCCAATCTGCAGTCTTCCTGCCCTAGTCCCTCAAAGTGATAGAATTACAGACATACACAACCCTGTCTTTTTGTTTTTTATTTTAAAAAATAAAGTTATTCAAAGATAGTATGTGACTTTTAAAAATGTGTATTTGTGCTCCTATGAGTCATGTTAAATTATAAAAGATATATTGGGATAGCTTGGAAAATGTAAATATGAATAGTGATAAGTAACATGATGCATTATTGTTTGTTTTCTTAAATGTGAAAATAATTTTATGATTATATAGAGAACTTCCTTAATTCTAGGAAATTCATGCTAAAGTATGAAGGTAAGAAGTATTGATGTCTATATTTACTTTGAAGTGGTTCCGATATATCAAAATATAAAATTTTGAAAACAAATATAAAGTGTCAATAAAGAAAGTTAGAGGCAGAGGTGGAAAACAGAATAGGGAAGACAGGGTACGCGAAGTTCAGATGAACCAGTCTCACGGGAACAATACTCCATGATGTAAATCAACAAGTTAGTCAAGAAACAGAACATTATTGAAAAACTGCTCTGCACCAGTTCCTTTTACATTCGGGATAAAATTAAATTGGAGGGTGAATTACAGTAGTGAGGGATATAATTAAGCATTCTAATTTGAAAAAAGCCAAGATTACTCACTAGACAATCTGCCCTATCACCACTCTCCAGAAAATAGCTCAAAAAATCCTTGATGTACATGTACAAGTCATGCAAGACCTAATGGTGTTTGAAGACCCCAAAGGAGAGAAAAGCAAGCTTCTGAGCCTGAAAAAAAGGAGGAGGTCTAGGGTATTAGGTGGGATAATCCACGTAGGCTAGGAACAGAGTCACATGAGACTCATACTCTGGGTGATGACAGAACATTTGGACACATTCAACCCCAGTTCTCACTGGCAGCATAGAGGATTTAAAGAAAATGGCAAGCCTGTATCTTAGAGTTCACTGACAATAACAAAAACTCAAGCCATAATCTGCAGTTGTGTTTCCTGATATATCTTACATACTAACTCAGCCACTGAGGTCTCTTGTAATAATAAACTACAAAGTGCTAGGAAAACAAAGATAGCATAAAATAAAGATGAATAAAAAAAACTAACTCTCTCATATGACTCTTAATCACAATAATAACTAGTAGACATAATGTTCTTTTAAAAATAAACATTATTTATTGTATTATAAATATTTTATAATCTTTGCAATAAAGATTATATTTTTTAGTGTTATTTAGCCCACTCATCTAAAAGAGATAAAACATTTCAAATGGTAATAATCAACTTTAAATATTAACAATGTGTATTTGAAGAAAAAATTTTAATTGGCTGTAGAATTCATCAAGATCATTGTTCTTGCAGTACCATTCTCAGTCTCATAAAAGAATGGTTAACGGATTCTCACAGTAAAATAGAGACTGATTTTAGTGTACCTCCTAAGTTGAAACTTCTGCAAGTATCTAGTTTAGTGAGGATTTGGAAAATTTTTGGAGAATGATTCTGAGATGGATGTGGAAGAATATAAGGATAGGGGTTATGCAAGATAAATGGTATAGTTAAAGGAGGTATTATTTGTAAAATTCAAGATACATTTGTGACTATTTTTTGAGGAAAAACAAACTAATATTGAATATACTGCAAGAAGGAATTTTAACATAAATTCTTTTTTGATTAACTTAATTATACAAAACAATGGGTTTCACTGTCATATTTTCAAACATGTATACAACATACTTTTATCATATTCTGTCCCTATTATTTCTTGGGAGGAGAATCTTTAATTAATTTTATCAGAATATAGTAATTATCCAGCAGTTTTTAAAGCAAATATTATTTTCTAAATTGATTAGTAATACAGTCAAAAGCACAAATTGAATACATGACATACAGTTTGAATATATTCCATACTTTTTGAGCTTAAATGCTATCCTCTGTTCTTAGAAGAGTATGTTGATAGAGTACTTTATTATTATTCTGAGAGAATTGTCTATTCGGGTTTTAAATACTTAAGTGAAGCTACACAAAAAATTAATGTGTTTCTAATGACACACAAATGACAAATGACATTGTCAGATTTCTAGATTGTTAATAACTAATAAGATTATTAGAATTTTATCAAAATTACCAATACTAGGTTTAAATATTTGTCTTCAGCAAGCCAAATTATTCAAAGTACTTTGCCTAATCTATCTTTAAAATACATTTCCTTAAGTTAGTAGTCAAATAATTTGACAGCTCAGATAAAACCTAAAATTATTCTCTAGTCCATTTATTTTGTAGGGGAGAAAGGGAAGATCTAGAAAAGCAAGCTTCCATAAATACTAAATGTAGAAAACAAAAGAATCAGACCACAATGTAGATCTTCTCCTTCATAGCCTTTTTAAAAATCACCCATATCATTTTTCTTTCTTCTACAAGAGAGCTTGAATCCTTCCAAAATGCATTTTAATCCACTGACAACATGTGTCAAGTAGCCTTTCTGTGTGCTTGTCTTTTATCTCATTAGTGCTCATGTCTTGTTCATTATTTTTTATATCTTCCTCAAACATTAACTATTGATCAAAGAATGTCATGTTCAAGGCCACTGTCTACTGAGTAGGTGTCTTGTTTTTTTTATAATCTCTTATATTACCAAGATGAGATAAATAAATTGTAACCTTCCTTATACCAAAAGAAAAGTAAGAAAAAATTTAAATTATTTTTCCCAAAAATGTTTGTTGTGACAAGACACATATTACATAATGTACCATGTTAATCATTTTAAGTGTCCAAATTGCTGGAATTGATTATATTCATAATGTTGTACAATCGTCATCATCATGTATTTCCAAAACCTTTCATCAAACAGAAACTCTCTATCTAGTAAGCAATAACTTCCCAATCTTCTCTGTCTACACATCAAACTACCTATGATAACTCAGGCCCCATAAATTTACCTATTTCATATATTTCAAGTAAGAGAAATCATGCATATGTATCCCTTTGTGTCCATTTTATTTTACTCAGCATAATTTCCTGATGATTCATTCATGTATCAAGACTTCATTCCATCTTATGGCTGAATAATATTCTATTTTATGCTACATTTTGTTTATTTAGTTATCTGTGGCTAACCTCTTGACTTTTTCTTTAAATCTAGAAAGGTTACTATTTCATATTACAACTTTCCAAAGCCCATGCACAAGGCAATTCCTGTTTGTGTAGCTTTATATCTGAACTTTGAGAAGACATATACAAACCTTAAGTTACTGAATAGTTTATTACTATCAAGTAGTATTAATATCATTTAATAACATCCAATTAAAATCACTTCACATTTTTAATTGTTACAAATCAGTGCTGCTGTGATTCATTAATACTGTTGGAACAGTTTTTATTTTAGATATTATAATTTATGTTATTTAAACAAATTTTCATTCTGGTTTTAGAATTACAGCTATAAAAAGATAAGGTCTACTCTTCTCAAATATGTTAGAGTCACGAATACCTCTGCTTATGTTATAAAAGTTACTAATCCCTAGTGTTATGGATTAAAAGCTGGTGGTCAATTTAACACCAGCTGAATTAAATCAGCATGGTGCTGAGTATAGATGGCCCACCTAAGGAAAGTTGCCTGCATAAATAGAGATGTAGAAAAGAAGATCTGGGCATTGTGGGTTCTCCTAAGTGTTGCTGTTTTGAGTCATTGGTTCTCCTGGAGGAGCTTGTAATGCTGGTCTCCTTGATGTGAACTTGGCCATTATCATCAGAGGAGCTCGGGACCTCTGTGTGGCTGAGGATGGCTGCGGTACTTTTCAGGGCAGCCCTGGTCCTTATTTGAGCATGACTTCTCAGCTCCAGTTTAGAACCATCAACCTACTGGCACAGCTCCTTCATCCTGCTGGCATAGACTTTCTAGCTTCCACCGCTGACCTTCCCAGCAGATCCATAAAACAGACTGGCATGAGTCCTTCTTGTGGCTCTAGACCTCCAGTTAGACTCATGGGAGGCACTGTCATGGGCTCCAGGTCTTACGCTGGACTCATGCAGGACATTGCTGTGGCATCCAGGACCTTGGCTGAATATTCTGGGCCTTTAGTGTTGTGTTTAACTCTGGGTGACCATCATAAAATATTAATATAAATTCTGTGTCCTGTATGTAATTTTTCTCCTCACAATCCCTGGCTACAACACCCACCTAGCAAAACACAAAAGCATACATTCACAATTTTTCAAATGATACTTGGGTTCATGGAATTCTCAAAAACTTCCTTATGTCTAAATTCTAATCCTGGTTGATATTAATCAGAAGTTTTGAGAGGCAGAGATAGGAGAGGCAAATGACTCCTAAATCTTCCTTTGTGCATACCATTTGCTTTATAACTCCAAAACAACCATCATAGAATTAAAATTCATGGTTGATTATGGTTTGAAAAATTACGGTAGAACAGTAGCTGTTTTGTGCCCTCCTAAGTAGCA
Organism: Dolichotis patagonum; assembly: GCA_004027295.1. Taxonomy (NCBI): domain Eukaryota; kingdom Metazoa; phylum Chordata; class Mammalia; order Rodentia; family Caviidae; genus Dolichotis; species Dolichotis patagonum. The sequence goes on along the minus strand of PVJX010025739.1, from coordinate 14,975 downwards.
ACATTTATGGTGCACAGCCATAACATATTTGTGCTAAATTTTTCATGCTCTCTATCACACATCAAATTTTCAACAAAAATTCTGAAATATATTTTATCAAGTTTACTAGATTTAAAGCAGGAGTACAATATCTCTTTTGCATTCACAGGCAATGGCTTTACTCTTTTAAAAATGATTCCTAGCAAAATATTTCATACCTGAAAGATATTCCATATCTAGTTGTTACTTTGCTTTCATTCTTATTTTTGATTATTTCTTCCTAAACATATATTGCTTCGTATTATGAATGGGTGATTTCCTATAATTGGAAAAAGAGTGAAGAGATCATATCTTTTGGCAGAATTACACTTGAACCATTAAGTATAATTTAGCCATATTTTTCAATTTGGGTTCGGTAAACATTTCTAATATTGTTAAATATTATTAAGTACTTCCAAAGAGAGCAAGAAAGTGGCTTCAGTACTTTCAGAGAAAAGTTAATTCACAAAGGAAGTGTGTGTTTTATGAGCCTTTCCTGAATTATAGAAATTAAAGATGGACAGACCCATTAGGTCACTTAGTTCATTCCCTTTAGTGTGTAGAATTGCTCCCTAAAGTATATGCACTAAGGTTTTGCTGCAAAGGAAACATTAAAACTCAACTGCAATTGTGATAGCAAATTTGTAATTTATGAACAATAAAGGTTTTCTCCTCAGACATTAATATGACTGCATATTTTTATATCTGGCTAAAGCATTAATAAAGTGATTAGCAAAAGTTAAGGAGGCCATTTGTAAGAATATTTCCTGACAAAATAAAAAATTCCTTAGGCAATTAGTATAGAAGGAAATGAAAATGAGCCCCCAATTCCTATTCCTTATGTTACCCATCTGAAGTTTTCCCTTTGTGCCCCAAAACACAAGTTCAGTGTTCTCAAACTTATGAATAATAGTTCCTGTTCGGGTAGAAAATTTCTTTTGTTCAAGTATAGTATTCATGAAAGTCTTTGAGAAAGATAGCATTCTAACTAGTATGACAGATACACAAGGTGACTTTTGTAAGAAAGCAAGTTGTTAACTCTCTTAGGGTCCTAAGAATTATTCTTGGTCTAAAAATTATTTCCTCATCTAACTATTATAGCATTGAAAATTTAATCACATAATTATTTTCATCAATGAACTTTTCCCAGTTTATTTTTTATAGAACACTTCTCTCAAAAACAACTATTATAAAAATAATCCTAAGAAAGTGTGTGTATTTAATTTCTTCCCTTACAGATGTACAATACTCATTAATGATTAAGAACTATAAACACCACAGTAGAAGAATACTTGACTGTGAGATGCCATTGATTTTTCAAATGACCATGACCATAGAATAAGCTTTTGAAAATGTTGCCTATTAATGATCAAGTTTCTGTCTTTAAATAAATTCTTTGCATGAGGTGACACTAGTGTTTGCCCACCAGAGATCTAATGTGTCCCAGGAATCAGTATCTTTTTGAGTTTTATTTTTTTAAATTGATGATGTTCTAGAAAAAAGAGTTGAAGAGATAATAAGGAAATAAGATGAGTAGTTTCAGAGCATTAGAATTCACTGTAAATTCCTTATTTGCTTTTTCAACTTTCATCTATTCTGAACAGTTTCCATGTTATTAACATGGGCCTATGTTTGGGGAGTTACTGATCATCTTAGGCAAAGCCATTGAGAAGAGACATGTTTTTTTGCAAATCCACACTGATTCTATAACTTTCTAGCATTAAACTAAAATAGTTCCTAAGGTTTTCTTTTTATATGGGAAGTTTCTTGCTTTTGTTTTAGGTTTAAAGTAAGACTAAACTGCAATCAACAGTATAGGCCTATTTTCTAAGACGGACCTGTGGTCTTCTGCTTTGAGTTTTGGATATCTTGATAACCAGGATGAAGGAACTGATAGTCAAACCAGTTACCAGATACATAGGAGACTCCAAGTCTACTACGGAGTTATAACTTCTCAGAGTCACAGTTTCATTAGATATAAACGAAAGAATGCAGAACTAGAAAAAATTACCTTTCTAATATAGTATGACTGAAATAAATGCAGATAAATTCTAGACATAGGAATAAGAAGACAAATTCTTGATGCTAAGAATGATGAAAACAATAACAAAATACTACCAATATCAATAATGTAACTAATTGTATGTATTAATGTAATTTTTAAAAAATTTATTATACATTAATATCCTCAGTTATACAAAAAAGTACTAGTACTTGGTAAGAACTTTTCCAGTTCCTAGTGTCTATGCATTTCTGTCAGGTTCAGAAATTGCATTTCATTAGACTGACCTAAATGAGTAAAAACAGCATCTGAATTTCCAGACAAAACAACAAGAAGAAAGATACATATGAAATAAATCAGTAGACACTGCAAGACACTGCATATTACACAGCACAAGCAGTGATCCTTAAGAGATAGGATACAAGAAGTGGACTTTATGATTGCACTGGCTTTCCACCCGAGAGAGTTTCCAGACTGTATTACAGCTAGGGCCAACTTCACTGGAGTCTGGTGACCTTCCTGAGATGAGGGACAGAGCAGAAAACTCTGGTCTAGTGGTTAGCGCTCCCTAGAGCACTACAGAGGAGACACAACACAGAAGAGGAACCTCAGTCTGCAGAGAACCACCTCAGTGCTTAGCAGAGTACTCACCAGCAACTGGTTGTAAAAACACTTCAGGCTAGAGAAACAACCACTGAGACGAAACAAAAGGACACTGCTTACTGAGCAGAGTCTAGGAGAGGGTTTCTACCACCCAGACTGGAAAAACTCACATTATAAGAGATATTTCAAGAGATATTAAATTGAGTAAGAGGGCCAGGGATATAGCTCAGGGGCACAGCGTCTGCCTGGCAAGCACGCGGTCATGAGTTCAATCCCTGGTACCTAAATAAATAAATAAATAAATAAACAAACAAACAAACAAACAAATTGAATATGAACTCATTTAGAAGTGAGGAATAAGTAGACTAGGGATGAGCATTGCTCAAGATTTATCTTAAAATTAATTGCCAAATGACTGAAATATCTGCAAGTAAAATGGCACCCAAGAACAAATATTGCTTGAAGTCTGCATTAAAATTCATGTCATTACCAAAATAATTGATGTGCAAGTGACATAGCTTCCAAGAACAAAGTCCAAGAATATGTATTGCAGTACATTGCAATCTTCACCTAACTAGGCAAAATTTCACATTTCCTGGCTTACAGGCAGAGATATCAGTACTGCTAAGTAGAAAAGCAGAACCTAAAGTGAAAATAATAATCAATCAATAAAAACTGACCAAGAGTTGATAAACATGCTGCAATTAGCAAAATATTTTTTTAAATTTTTTTATTTTTATTTTTTTTTTTTGGTACCAGGGATTGAACTCATGACCACGCGCTTGTAAGGCAGGTACTTATGCCGCTGATCTAAATCCCCAGCCCACCAAAATATTTTTTAAGAGAAATGAAAAATAAAAAGAAACAAAATTCAAATTTTTGAAATGAAAAGTATTGTGTGATATGAAAAACCACACTGAGTGGGATTAACAGTAGACTAGGTATTCTAAAAGAAAAGATTAATGAATTTAAAAATATATAAATAGATGCTTTTCAGTGAAAAACAAAAAAATTTTTAAATGAATAGTCAAGAGTTCAGGAGAATAATTTAAAGCTACACATACTAGAATCAGTGAAGAAGAGAATGAAGGAAAAGTATTTGAATGAATAAAGGTGAAACTATACCAGATTAATGAAAACAACAAACCTTTAAATCTAAGAAATGAAGTGAACTCAAAGTACAAGAAGCAAAATCCTACATTGCTACTGCATAATCAATTGATCAAAACAGTGAAAAAATGTATATTTTAAAAGCAGCAGGGGTGTATTTTGTACGAAAGACCATAAATAATGCTGAAAAAAGATTTCCCATTAGAAAGAGAACATCTTTAAAGCACTACAAAAATCTCCTAACTGAGAATTCTATACCCCTCAAAATAATCTTTCAAATACTAAAGTAAAATAATGACATATATAAGATGAAAGAATCCCCAAAAGCATGAATTGAAAGAAGTGTTCAAAGAAGTCCTTAAAGCAGAAGAAAAGTGATACTGCATAAATCATGGATGAATAATACTAGATAAAATTCATTTAGATCTTTAAAAAGGAATGGACAATATTGGAAATGATATGATAACTAGAGACATAAAGCATATTATTTCCTTTGTTAGCATGTGTTTGCCCTGCCTAATGTTTCCATTCTTTATGTGGCACTGATCCATGTACACATCTCCATTCCTCTTTCCATCTTCTTTCCTTCTCCACTTTCCCCATTTCCATTTGAGAAAGACCTATCTTCTTAATTTCTATTATCTGATTTTTAGTTTGTTTTTATTGATAACTTGGGTTTTTTGTGTAAGAGAAATTGTGCAATATTTAAGCTTGTGGGTCTGATTTCTTCACTTAACATGATCTCAAGATGCATTCATTTTTCTACAGATGACTCAAATTTATCTTTCTCAAATGTACTTTATTTTTTTTTTTATTGGTACCGCGTATTGAACTCACGACTGCGCACTTGCAAGACAGGCTCTTATGCCGCTGACTTAAATCCCCAGCCCCAAATTTATCTTTCTTTACGACAATAGCACGCCATTGTGTTTAAGTGCCATATTTTCTTTACCCATTCATCTGTTGATGGACACAAGGCTGCTTCTAAGAGTTTGCTATTATGAATCGTATTGTTGTAAACATGAGCATGCATGGATAACTGGAATATTATGTCCTTAACTCTTGGCAAGATACTTAGAAGAGGAATAGAAGTCGAGTTTCTGGCTTTAATTTTTTGAGGAATCTCTATACTAATTTCCATGCTAATTGGACTAATTTACATCCCCACTAAAAATGTAGAAAGTTTTCTTTTTCTCTGCAGTCTCACCAGCATTTGTTATTATCTGACTTCTTCATGATGGCCATCGTTTCTTGGGTTAGATGGAATGTAAGTGTTGTTTTATTTGAGTTTATCTAATGTCCAACAATGCTGAGTATTTCTTCATGTGTTGGCCATTTGTACTTCCGTGAATTGTCTATTCATTTCATTAGCCCATTTTTGATAGGGTCTTTTGTTTTCATGAGGTCTAATTTTCTGAGTTCTTTATATATTTTAGATATTAATCTTCTGTCTGAGGAATAGCTGGAAATTTTTCCTCATTCTTTAGATTGTCTCTTTACTCTTCTAGTTGTTTCTTTTGCTGTACAGAAGCTTAGTAACATAATATGACGCCATATGTTAATTCTTGCTACTACTGGTGCTATTTCCTGTGAAACCAGGTTTCTGTTCAGAAAGTGCTGGCATATGCCTCTGACTTCAAGAGTTTTACTATTTTATCTTCCAGCAGGTCAACACTATTTTTAACATTTAGTTCTTTGATCCACTTTGATTTTAATTTATTATATTAAATATGTGAGAAATATGAATTTATTTTATTATATATTATATTAAATATGTGAGAAATATGAATCTAGATTCAATCTTCTGCATGTGGATAACCATTTTCCCCAAAACCATTTATTAAAGAGACTAAGTCCTCCAGTATATATATTTTTGGGGCTCCTTTGTCAAATGGTTGAATTGTTTGGAGTTGTTTCTGCATCCTTTATTGTTCCATTGAATTTCATGTCTTTGAGCCAGTTCAAAGATGTTTTTATCACCAGTAATTAAATCATCTTAATATGCAGTTAATTGTTTTATTTCAAATATTTTAGGGTTCATAATATAGGTAGAAAATACAATGTATAACTAAATATAAAGATTTAGAGAAAAGAATTGAGTATACTATATGTGAAATAGCATGATATCACTTACAGGTAAATAATAATGAGTTATATATACTACGTAGGGTAACAAAATTAGGTGGCAAGGCATTTATAATAAAGAAGCTAGCAAAAGACATAAAATGCCATCATAGAAATTATCTAAATGAAGCCAGAAAAAGAAACAAAAGAGAAAAAGGAGAGATAGAACATAGTTAAGTATAATAGAAATAGTATAAATAAAACTGATTATATTAATAATCATATTAATTGCAAGTTTTTAAAACAAGTGAAAAGCAGATATTGTCAGATTGGAGGAAAAAACAACACCCAAGACCTAACTACGTGCTTCCTGTAAGAAATGTACTGTAATACAAAGACATAAATAGGTTAACAGTAAGAGAACAGAAAAAAAATGTTTATCTGCCCAACTAGTAAAGAGAAGCTAAAAGCATCTATATTCATATTTCATACCAAAGAACATTACAGGAATTAAAAAGGTGGTTTCTTAATGAAAAGAAGATTCATTCATTACAATCCTAAATGATTTTTAATTAACTAAAAAGAGAGCTTCAAAGTTCATGGAACAAAATGTGATACAATTGCAAAAAGAAATAGAAAACCCCACAATTTTAGGAATGATTTTCAACATACTTCTCTCAATACTTAATTGAACACACAGATAGGAAATTAACAAGTGTATGACAGTTTTGAATAACACTGTCAATCATCTTAACCAAATTCATATTTATAACACATCTGATAACAACAAAATGGATAATTTTTAAGCATACACAGTACATTTACCAAGACACTCAATGGTAAACAATTCATATTTAGATTTCATGTAGTAAGATATTTTAATCTTTTTATTTTATCTTATTTTTGTCTCTGGGAATTGAACCAATGGCCTTCTGCACACACTACCACGGAGCCATTCTCTCAACCCAATCTTCACTTTTAAATCTTATAGTACTTCTCTAAAACTTAATTTACAAGCATTGATAGCTATACACATTTGTTTTTTATAGAAATAAATTTTTATAAAACTCATTTTCACTTGGAATTTAAATGTAGCATCTATGAAATGTGGAAATACATCTTTTATAGAGATATATTTGGTATTTGAAATATGTGTCTTGCCTAAAGGAAAAGAAAGACATGTACTGCCACAGTAAAGCCAAAACCTGACTGGGTGTAGTGGTATCCACCTGCAATAACCGCCACTTGGGAGGCTGAGACAGTACAATGGCAAGTTTGGGCTCAGCCTGGGCAATCTGGAGAGACTCATCTCAATTAAAATGTAAGAACCACATTCAAAGCAATAATTAATGTAGATTACTAGCATCCAGAAAAATCACTTTAAAAGTCAAGAGACTTTGTATCTTTAGAGATATTAATAACTTGGGGATTAGGTGCACCATTAAAAAGATGTGTTTGTTAATTTGTTAGTTTTAATCAATGTTGTTAGTTTTTCAAAGGCTGCTTAGAATATCTCTCCACATTCTCTTGTTAGATACTGACTGCTGTTTTCAAGAGGCCTACTCAGTAGTCCAAGATTTAATAGCATCTTCTTATCTACCACAAAGGTTAAACTGGGATAAAATTGGCAATAGCTTGAAAGAACCAAGCAGAGTAGGGGAGTGAACAAATTTATGATTGGGTTGGCTTTAATGTCACAAATTAACTTAAAAGCTAACTTGCAATGTTGTTCATGAAGCAGCCCCTTCCAGTGAGTTCTGTATGAGCTGTGCAATCCAGCCAAGAGCCAATAGACGTCCTGTGTTTTTGTCTTTTCCTATCACATCCATGTGAATACAGTATATCACTTTGCACTGAAGTTTATGTGTATCAGAACTGCACCCAGTTGGGGACATATAAAGAGATTTGCATGTTACATTACAGAGATCAGCTAACACTAGTATTCCCACTACACAATAACCATACAATTGTGCTCACTAGTGTTTTCTTGCTTAACTCTCATACAAGCGTTAGGATATGAATGTTATATGCCTACTGAAGACAAGGACGCGAAGGCACATAGAAAGTCATAATGTCTCCATTGAGAGTTTGGGAAGTGTCACAGCCATTCTTCAATAAGCATTCCCTAGAACAAGTCTAGCATTTTCTTCATCCTTAGCTTTTTTATTTCTTGTTGAGTAGTGACGTATTGTCTTCTTCATTTATCTTTATTCTAAATTAACATGGTGTTAATAAGTCCTCAATTAAATTCTACATCCTTTACTCAGTAGTGACTTGATTTGGGTTTCGACTTCTTCCTCTGAAAACTAGGAATCATAAATGAATAAATAAGCTGGCATATCTAAATTACTCATTACTCATGCATGAACTGCTACAAAAGATAACAAATACTAATTCAATCATAAGTGTATAGATGTTTAAGCCATCAATTTTGGCATCTAGATGTTGTGATTTATTCAGAGGATCTAAATTTAGTAAAGTTCTTTAGTAAATCTGATATCTACAGAGATGCACCAACATGTAATGCACATGCATTACATGTTCATTACATTTAAAGCTGTGCCTCAGACAATTTCTGATTAGATGTTATTTATTAGTGAATCAGTTCTATCTTGTAAAGTGGGATTTTGGGTTATGGTTGGGATTTTATCAGAATTGCACGTATAAAGTAAGAACAATTGTCCTAGTATTAAATCATGATTTAATTATGGAAAATCTTAAAACTTAGCATTTTTATTCTACCAAACTTGACTTAAAGAATTCTTATGATTACATACCATAGAAACAATATTTTAATTTCTTTTGCCCACTTTTCAAAGGAGTTAGTTAACCATCAAGGAAACTGGCACACATCATAAATATTTGAGACGTAGTCCTTTTTCCTATTTGGAATGACTGTTCTGATTTCTTTCCTTTGATAAATGTATCATCTTTTTATCTTGATAATTAAAGATGTCCCAGATAATAAACTTTCCCCTTAAGTAGATGCTTTTTAAGTACTAGTAAGTAACTGTACTGCTTTAAATTTTCATAACAAACTTATCACATGCAAAAACGAAGCATAAATTATAGATACTCATCATTAGTAATGTATAGACTATCTAGTGTCAGACATATTAAGTAGAGAGGACCTTAATATAGCTCTTGTGCCTGTACTGTGGCTGTATTGTGTGTTCACTGCATCCTAGGCATATTAAATATCTTTGGTCAATAATATCTCACCTTGAATATTTTTATGCAATTTGCAAATGACTTCTAATCATTACCACACTTACAAAACATTACAAGGATAAGAGGTTATTAGTTTCAAGCAACTGAAGCTGGGTTTCAATGGGTTAACTGGAATCATTGCTTCTGAGACTGTTCATAGGCTCAGACTTCACAGCCCTAGCAGAGGCTGGCTCTGTAATAAGTCTCACATTACACGCGGATTAGATTTGTAGAAATCTTGTAACTCAATAGGTACCTGCCTATTCTCTCCTGGCGTCAGCCTGCCTGCACTGCTTTGCTCTGTAGACATACCTGGCATTCCACCCGTGCTTCCCCACTTACTAAGTGAACTGGAGTCGGCCTACCAAAACATTGGGGTATTGTGAAGGAGAAAGCCCTTTGACAGCCAAGCAAAGTGTGAAGTTGGGCTTGCAGTGCCTCACACCTTTCTCTGAAGTGTGCATGCTCCTTATGTCCTACTGAAGGGTCAGATATTTCCAAGTATTTTTCAGTAAAATGCAGTCAGTCACACTACAAAAGTAAGAGGGAGTTCTGGCTGCCTTTTCTTCTTTTGTTCTCCCCTCTTTATCCCCTACAGCCCCCTCCTTGACAATAGTTCTTAGCCTCCCCTGGCCATTTTTGCTTCCCCTCCCAACACTGTACCTGACAAACATGTTTACATTTAAAGGAGGGAAAACAAAACCAGGTACCAAGAACAACAAAAAAACAGGCTTGGCACTGAATCCAGGAATAGTCAGTGGACTGATTTCTGGGAGCTGTGCCAAATGCGATAAGCCCTGCTATTTTAACACATATCTGTAGTTTTCTGCACAAATCATTCATTAAATAATTAGCATGTTACCTTGTTAAGAATCTTTAAAACTAAGGTGAGGTTTTCATTCAGGAAACACATTAGATTGTTTAGCATCTTTTTCTAATTAAGCATTAATCCCTCCCAGGAAGAATGAGTCACTCAAGCAAGTGAACTTTCAAAGATAAGGGATTTCTCTTTTGTAAACTGCAATTAACAGCTTTTAACAGCCAGATTGCTTTGGGTTTTCCCAGCAGTTGAAGTGATTCTGATGTTTTTTACTTCTTGCTCTTTATACAGCTGACCAAACTCAGGAAATGGAAATATTTATAGCAAATGTGGAGATAAGATGAGCAAGGGTAAATTTCAAAACAAAACCAAAAGCTTCAATTGCACTGCACTCCCGTACAGCATCTTCCTTCCAGGAGATTGTTCCCAGTGTGCCAAGTGGCAGCACTCTCCGTGGAGGCACAAGGGCACTCCATGTGACACTTTGGAAGCTTTCTACCTTTCACGGGTGCAGAACTTATCCTGGCAGTCAAGCTGTGACTCGCACCCTAACAATGAACCCACTTTGTCAACACTAAAATTCATTTTACAATTGAATTTGAAACAGCTCTGGAGAAATCTTTAAAGTCCTATGAGTACCTTTCAAATAGACACTTAGAACTTTTAATAACAACCAAAAATTAAATCACCATCCTTTCATGTTCATACATGAGCTGAGGACTCAAACTCTGCTGTAACTGGTAATTCTTAAGAAAGAAATATCTATGTTCTATGTTGGTCCTCCCATCAGTATTTATTGTTATGGTGGAATCCTTAAGTTGACTCTTTCCTGAAATTTCTCATTTTTCACAATTTTCAAAAAGGAATGTGTGAAAATCGAAGGCGTCATGAAAACGAAGGAAATAATAATGATTTTTCATGCATAATGAGTATTTTATTAGAAGCTCTCAGTTGCCTTAAATACCAATTTCACCCATGAATTCTCCTTACAGGAATATAGACCTATACAAGACTTTAGAGATAATCTGATCCAATGTCCCTATTTTATAAAAATTTAAGCTAAAATTATAAGTTGCAATGACTTTCCCAAGATCACATCAATTCATGTCAAAGCCAGGGTCTGCTCCTTTTTACTCTAGAAAATTCTGCTCTTTCGACATGTCATAGTATCTGGGAGGAAGTCTTAACTCCAACTATGGGAAAGCCTCACTTCATTAGTTCATTATGAGGAATAATTCTCAGTAGAATTAATTCCAAACTGTCACTGCCTTTGCTGATATCAACATTGATATACTCTTGCTGGTATCAGCATTGAAAAACTACAGGTGTAATTTGAAGGGGAGGGCATTACCAAGAGCAGGCCTTAAAAATGACCACAACATACAGTAGATAAAAACAAACCAATGAGTCAGCAATCCTATCTTAGTAGAATATGGCTGAAGTCCAAGTCAGTTTTGTCACTGGTATAGGGAGCATAAGTTTCTCTTCTATTTATGATCACAGCAATTAGTCACTTATTTCAGGCACACTTTAAAAGAAGAAAAACCTGGTTACCTATTTTGAGAAGTTCCTATATATTGAAGTCTAACTGTTGTCCTTAGTAACTTTCTACTTCATTATAGGGGTTGGATAAACACATAAAACACACAGAATTTCCAATCTGCACCAAAAATATTAATAAATGCAGTAATATTACAATTTATGTTTAGCATAGCATATGTGTAAAGCTGGTGGCTTGTAAGTTGTTACTTGTGTTATATTAGTAAGCTTTTATTTTTCAATTTAATTTTTTGTTTGAAAGCCATGCTGGGAAAAATACAAGTTACAACACATTCACAAATCGAAATGCATATGTTAAACCTCTTGTTATAGTTAGAAAAAATCCACGTTGGCTAGTCTCATTTACTTGGTCAGTATTCATACTACTATGTGCACTGCTAGCTACTGCATAGGAACAAAAAAATATGAAATGTAGTGACTTTTCTCTAGAAGCTTACAATCTATCTTGAGAAGATTCAGAGTAGTAAAAGAGCCAGGGATATTATGCTGATGTTTGATAAAATATCAAAATGAAAGCACCAAATAGTAAAATACATTATACATTTAGAAGAAAGACAATTAACAGTTGCTTTGATTAGGAAAATCCTTACTAAAGAATTTTAGTTACTAAGAAATTGTTCATTGAAGGTTGCATCAGGTTTAGTGCCAGTTTTACTTTTTTGGTCAAAGATTTTCAGGGAGCATGGATTGTGATGCTATGAAATAACAGTTTCTATACATTCACACAGTACTTTATATACTTGGTGCTATAGAAAGACTACAAATCTATTATATTAATACTCTTTACCAATAATCTATAAATTTCTTCTAAACCTCAGTGTTTGTGCCAAGTTCCTTATAAATTAATTAAAAATTTTGGTTAATAGTGTTCCTTCCCTAAGGACCCCTAATGCTTAATGTAACTAGCTGTTACATAGGGAAGTACTAGAAATATTCTGAGAAGAGACTATATTGCATTCTTGGGTAGGTATTTTCCTAAGTATTTCATAAAACCTTAGGAGAAGGCATGGAGAAATTTGAATAGTAAAATAGCACAAAGAATTAAATTCCTAGTGGAATGGTCCATGGAATGAATGTAACAGGCTGGTGCTGGCCTAGAAAGGGTATACTAGCAAATAAATTATAGGCTGAGTCTAATTCCATATGTGTATTATTTATTAAACATAGAGATCTTGATGCCTTGTTCATCATATATTCTAATGATTGGCGTCAGATTTTAGTATACGAGTATTATAACTTATAACAAGTACTAGGAAATATGTTAAAACAACATTTAAGAGTCAAACACTTGGGCCTAAAACCCTTTAGGTGTGTTTATGTTTTGTATCTCATAATACTTTGATGTACTTTGTGTCACTGGAGAGTTTCATAGCAATATTTTAAACAAAATACAAAAAAAGTATTGTGTGATCATGAAAAAAATGAATTTGATCTTGACATTTGATTATACAGGCTTCAAACAACGACGCAGTAGTAGTAACTCGGAGCCAGTTGTTCATTTAAAATTTGTGTTCACAACAGAATGGCCCATTCAAGGTTGGGGATATAGCGCAGTGGCACTGCGCTTGCCTGGCAAGTACATGTCATGAATTCAATCCCCGGTCCCCCCAAAAATAAGACACACTCTAAAAGGTATGTATATAGACAAATGGACATGTACCCATTGGTGAAAAAGCAGAAGAGGAGGACTCTGAAAACCAAGCTGCTAAATAAATAAAAGTTAAGAGAAGTGAGTAGTTTTAGCTTGAAGAAGCTAAAACTCATTAAGTAAGATATACAAACTTTCTTTGAACATTTGAACTATTCTTTGAAAGAAAAATTTTTCTAGATAGTTCCTGCATCACTCCAATTTTCAAAACTTGTAAGGGTGAGAGAGACAGACAGAGACAGAAACAGATTCTCTTTCAGTGTAACAAAAAACACTTTTTGAAAATGGAATGCTCCGCTGTAGGGAGTTGTCAATTGTTAGAGAAGTTTTTAACACATTAGAGGGTTAAAAATAAACAAGAATGTTTAAGTGAAAACATAATCATTAGTGTGGGTATGGGGTCTAATGAGTATGGGGTTTGAGAACTAGAAGTTAGGACTTAATCAAGTGACTATGACTCTAAAATTCCATAGCACAGAGTATTTGCTTGTATTAAAATTACATATGGATATTTAACTTATAATATTCCAGATAAATCCAGTGTACACTGAAAATATCCTGAGTGAAACATACATTTAATGTACCTAACCTACCAAAGGTCATGGCATAATCTAGTCTACTTTAAATGTGCTCAGAACAGTAAGAGGAGCCTACAATTGGTCAGTATCATCAAATATAAAGCCTATTTTAAAATAAAGTGTTGAATAACTCATGTACTTTATTGTTTGTAGTGTAGTGTAGAATACAGTGTTGGTTGTTTCACAGTAGTGATCTGAACATAGACAAGTCACTACAAAAATACCAACTATTTATCCACTCCACAAATCAACAACAAACTTCCAAATGGGTATGTTGCCATCAAAATATTCATCTTTGGAGAATATGCCAAAACTTCAATACTGTGGTGTTTATTCAAAATGCTTACATAGTACTCATTTGACTCTGATTCCTGAGGCATTTCTTACCTAATGGGTGAAATAACTTTTTAAAATTAATTACTTAATTTATGAACAAACATTACTTTTATATTTTGAAGGTGTGAGCACAATATTTTTTAAAATGTATATGTTGAGAAAGACTATATCAAGTAAGCATTAGCTCATTTGATTCTCATTTATTTCTGGTGAAAACAGCAACTCTGAGTATACAAAACATTGATTTTTAACAGTAGTCATCATATAGTATAATAGGTTGCTTAAACTTATTGTTCTGATCTAAATGAAATTTTCATTCCTTACATCAACACCTCCCCAATCCCCACCACCCCTTTGACCTTTAGTACCCACCATTCTACTCTCTGAATTCAGTCTTATGAATTCCAAAATGTCTAAATAGAATTAAATATTATTCATCTGTATGTGCCTCATAATGTTTTCCAGGTCCATCCATGTTGCAATGATGCAATTTTATTTATTCTCATGTGCAAAATTTTTAGAAATAGTCAGACTTTTCAGGGGAGGGGAGAGCTTCTAAAACACAGAATTATACCCATGAACTAATAGGATTTAATCTTTGGTATCCCTCCTAAATTTCTACTAAAACAACTTAAATATGAGCCATTTTTTGAGTCATGGCAACATGAAACTATCAGCTTCCCCAGAAGACTCTTCTAGAGATGAAACCGAGCCGCAGTTGAGGCTGTTATCATTGGCACTGGACATAGCTGGACTGCTTGACCTAATGAACCTAAATTTTCTCACCTTTACAGGAAGTTAGTAATTCCTACTTTAAAATAACAACACTATTGAATAATATGAATAATAATATTCATTTAGGATTACAACCTAGTGGAGTTTTAGAATGTCTCTTACTCTGATCTCATGTCACGTTGGTTGTCATACCTATCAACTTTTATTTCCTATCATCATAATGTGATTGTTAACATGGTTTAACAAATCTACTTCAAACTCATTGTATATCACTAGGGTTTCATTTTTTTT
>PVJX010025738.1:0-26604 GCA_004027295.1 Dolichotis patagonum | reverse complement strand
TTCTTTCACTGTTTTTATCAATTCTTCTTTTACCTGGGCAAGTATTTCTGGTTTGAATTTCTCCATAGCTTTCCCTATTTGCATATTTATTTCATTTGATATCATTTCAGACATTTCAGGTGTATGGCTTCTTTTTTCTTCTGTGTACACAGCTTCTAAGCTTTCTTGGGGAGGGCTAGGGCTTTGAGCCTGCCTTTTGTTCTTTCCTTTTGTCATTTTTCTATATTTCCTTACTTTGAGCAGTGTTCCAAAGCTTTCTCTGCTTGTGTGGCAAATTACCTGTTACATCCTCTGTTCCTGGAGGGGCAGTGGCTCCCCCACAGGCTCTTGGCTTCCTCACAGTGTCCTAACTCCCCTCTGTGGGCTCCTGGCTCCCTAGTTTGTAAGGCGAATGCTGGGTGTGGCCACCCCGGAGCCTGTGGAATCTCAGGCAGGCCAGGCCACCGTGCTTTTTCCCAGGCAGGTCTCCAGGAGGTTCCCTGTGAGTGAAGGGCCTACAGGTCCCAAAGAGTCAGGCCAGAATGTTGGTTTCTGAAAAGTTCCCGGTCCAAACAGACCTGGCCAAGATGCCAGTCTCCACAATATTCCCAATCCAAACAGCCCGGGCCACTCTGTGGGTCTGAGAGATTTGGGTCCCAAACAGACAGGCCACGATGCTGCTTTCTGGGAGGCTTCCGAGGGGTGAAGGGCGGGGCTACGGGCCCAAACAGACCTGGCCCAGATGGCGGTCTCCAGGCAGTTCCTTGGGGATGAAGGGCGGGCCTACCAGTCCCAAACAATCGCGCCGAGATGCAGGTCTGCGCAGACTTTCGATCCAAATAGCCCAGGCCACTCTGCGGGTCCGAGAGGTTAGGGTCTCAGACAGGCCGCGATGCTGCTTTCTGGGCGACTTCCTAGGGGTGAAGGGCGGGGCTACGGGCCCAAACAGACCTGGCCCAGATGCTGGTCTCCAGGCAGTTCCCTGCGGATGAAGGGCGTGCTTACCAGTCCCAAACAGTGGTGCCGAGATGGAGGTCTGCGCAGACTTTCAATCCAAACAGCCCAGGCCACTCTGTGGGTCCTCGAGGTTCGGGTCCCAAAGAAACAGGCCGAGATGCTGCTTTCTGGGAGACTTCCTGGGGGTGAAGCGCTTTCACCATTTTTGCTTTCTCCTCATTAATTTTCCATAAAATATTTCATCTGAACTTACACTCACTGCCACACACACACAAGCACACTCATATGTATACGTGTGGAAGCAGATTGGAAAACTGAAGAAAAAATAAAAGTGAAGAGTCTTCTAAAACTTTGTCTTCTTACAAGTGGTAAAATGTAGATGTATATTTTCAATTCACACAACTATAAAATATAAGAATGAACAGTGTGCACACAATGTAAAAATATAGCAGGTGCTTTGACACTTAAAAATTGCAAGTGTGGGACAGTTAAAGGAAGGAGAGCTAAAGACTCTTGCACTGTAAGGAAACTCTTTGGTCATTAGATCAAGTGCTGTTCTCTTAGTCTCTGCACAAAACAACCTAGACAGGAAAAATGACTGACTCATCTCCCCAAAATCTGAGATAGCAGTAGAGTTATACTGTCAAATATTCAATCTGTTCTCCAGTAGAAATTTTCAGAAAGAAATTATTCCCAAGAGATGAGGCAGGGCTAGATATTTAACTTGCTAAAAATATTTAAATAAAATTATTAACTTTATAAACATCAGACTGGGAATGTTTGTGTAATCACTGTTAGGTTTTCAGAAAACGTTGTCTAAGCCCTTGATGTAAGTTATCTTAGTACTTTATAGAAGTTATCGCAAACTCCCAACGTCGCTGTTAGATTTAGCTACAGAGGTTAAAATTGTAGAGATGAAGTTCTGTGGGAAAAGAAAACTGATGTTCTTTGTAAACTACCTGATTGTCAGCATCCAAACCAGAACTTGTATAAAATAGGTAAAAACAATTTGTTGAATGAATGAGGTGGTGTAGCTGGCATTCAAATCAAATTATATGAGACTCTGAAGCCCTTGTGAGGCCTGGAGGCCTTATTAACTCCGGGCTCTGACTTGAACAGCGGTGAGTCTGAGGCACAAAGTTGTACTCTGGCTGCTGTCTCTGAAAGATGCCTTGAAAGGCTAGCATGAACCTTCAACCAAATAGACAGACATTTATCACACTCAAAAACAATGTGCACAAAGAACAATAATGACAAAAACGAAGAAAAAACCCTTGACACTCTGCCACCCTTACATTTACCTATCCACTGAATAATAAAGCATTTTTTTAAACTTTGATAAATAGTGGTGTTCATGTGGTACCAGTGTAAAAATCATGCTCTACCCAATTTTGAATTTTATAACTCTTATTACCTCTAAAATTTGGTCACATCCAGTTTCTTTGATGCAACTGGATTATAATTACTTTCAAATAGCAAAATCAAGTCCTTAGCACTCTTCGAGGTAATCCAGGTGGTGCTATCTACAAAAGAAGGCAAAAATAAAAGAGAAAAAGAAAAATATCACCGATGTTTTCTGAACCATATATTCAAAGAATGTGAAATGACAGGTGGGCCCAGTGGATAACGATTTAAAGCTTTTGTTGCATATAAAATCTTACAGCTCTTTAGTATAGTGCAAAGTCTACAGAGAGACCAAGGAGATGTTGCAGTAGTGAACAAATAATATGCCATTCATATCGTATGCTTTTCAGAAGACAGACCTATTTTTGATTGAAGAAATAACTCAGGACTGTTGTTTCTTCTACAAAAAGTTGCATTTTGACTTTGCAATAATATCAGAAATCAAATAGCAATTGCACGAGAAATATAGAACAGAAATATTCATCATCAGTATTTGTCTACTTTCAGACTGTACACAGTTTATTGATGTTTTCAGCTGTATTTGAATGTATGACATGTAATACTATGATTATAGATCCTCCAGAAGAGAATCATAAAAAATTATTCATGTTGGAAGGTAGACATAAGTCAGTAAACTATGTTTATTCAAATTTAGAACATTAAAGCCTATAAAGAAGAATTACTCTCATATCTATTCATTCAACAAATGTTTATCAATATCTATCGTGGACTTAGCACCATGTTAAATGCTTGGGAAGTAAATAAAATCTCTGTGGCACTGGAGCTTACAGGCTAGTGAAAGGACTTAGACAAGAACAACAAGATGGTATTTAAGATATATGACGTGCAATGTAACATTAAGTACTGTGGAAAAAAAATCAGAGTGAGGAAGGAGAATTGGAGAGAGTGGTGATCTGCTATAGTCAGATAGAGTGATCAGGACAATCCATACTGAGCAGGTGATGTTTTGTGGGTATTTTATTTTTTATTGTTTTAGTGTATTAGTACCTGTGTGCAGTACATAATCTTTATGGTCTTTGTGGGAAGTCGGGATATGTACATAATGCATTTTAATTCCTTTTTTCATGCCTTTCCCTTCCCTCCCCTTTCCACTCATCCCTTAATCCTGCCCTCTTTTTGGGGGGCACATTTGCAGATGATTTTTAAGTACAAACTTAAGGGTTATCTATGCAGGTATCAGAGAAATGAAGATCTCAGCTGGGGGAAACATCCAATACAAATATCTTGTATTAGAAATATCTCAAATAGGGTGTACGGAACAGACATATTATCAGAAAACTAAAAGTGAGACAAATGATGTGGAGCTTTTGAAAAGGCGTTGTAAAGAATTTAACTTTCCAACTGAGTGTGGTATGGGCAGGAGATGTAACTCAGTGGCACAGCACTTCCCTGGCAAGCACAAGGTCCTGGGTTCGATACTTGATACAAAAGAGAGAGAGAGAGGGAGAATGAGCTGGTTTTAAACAAACATAGTGTGATTTAGCTTTCACTTCTCAAAGAATTCTTCTTATTGCAATGTGAAAAGTACTCTAGAGAGAGATTTAAAAAATAACAGGCACATCTGGTAGGAGGCTGTCAAAATAATCCAAGTGTAAGATCTTGGTTGTTAATATTAGGATTACGACAGTGGAACCAGAAAGATATTTTCTTGGGTAAATTTTTGGAGTAGAACCAAGAGGATTCACAGAGAGATTGTATGTGGTACATGAAAGAAAGACAGAAGCCAAAGATATCAAGACTTATTGGTCTGAATGACTGGGACAGAGTTATAATTTATGGCAATGGGGGGAACCTATGGATCCTGTGGTTTGAGAGCGGAATGAGTGTGATGATGAGACCATTAATTGAAAATGTTCAGTGTTCCATGTTCATCAGATACCTAAGAGGAGATGCTTAATAAATAGCTGGATAAAGGTATTCCAAATTGAGTAAATAGGCTTGGATGTAGAAATTTGGCAGTCATTGGTTTTCAGGCTATAAGAGGATGTGCTCACCAGAGTGCACCAAGAAAGAAGAGAATCAAGGGCTGAAACTTGGGGAAATTCAAAACTGAGAGCTCAGGAAAGAGAGGCAGAGACAATAAAAATATCCAACAAGTGATGAATTAAAAAGAAGAGAAAACAGGAGTGGACTCAAGTGATCAAAAGGTTTCAAAGCCAACCAATTAAATTACATGAGCTGACTGATTATATTGAAAGACTTCATGTTGTAGGAAAGGACAGAAATAGACCATTAGTTAGATCTACTTTCCGAGAAATTGCAGGGGGGAAAGCCTGATTGGAATGGGTTTAAGAGAGAAGGGAGGAGAGGAAGGAGCATGAACAATTCCTGCCAGGAATTTTGCTAAAACTAAAAGACAGAAATTCAGGGGAAATTACAGATTTATGTATTTATTTGGTGTACTTGAAAAAAATTTAGGGCAAGAGAAATGAGCGTATGTTTGTATACTGATGGGAACAACCTAGGAGACAGAAAGCTATTAAAAAAAGATTTTTGAGTCCTCTGAGGACTGACTTAGAGGGAATGCATTTTGATCGTGTTAGGAGAGACTGAAGATAAAATTAGAAAGTTTCCTTACTGTGTCACAGTTAAGACCAGAACATACTAGCACAAGGAGTTATTTGAAGGTGTCCTCTGATATTTGAAATCATTAATGTCAGTAATAATGTGTCAGATTGCGCACTGGAGCAATGACGAGTGACACTCAGACATAGGTTTTCAGGAGTTTACCATAGCAGAGCAGCTGAGCAGCTGAGCAGCTGGAGCCTAACCCAGGCCGGCCGGAATCCTGCCTTTACCTTAGCACTGATCAGCTCTGTGGCCCCAGGGCCACAGGTCACTTAAACCTTCTCTGCTTAAGGCTGCATATCTTTAAAATGAGGTAATAATAATGTGAGCTAATAGAAATTTGAAATATTTTATCCGTAGCAAGTGTTGTCTCCAGCTATTGTTCAGCTAGTCCAGTGTTACATACGCACATTTAAGAGAGATAAGATTGGAGTCCCAAGTCAGCACTGAAGACTTTTTGTTTTGACTTAGACATTATAAGGCAGTGGTGGCGAATCTATGGTACGTGTGGCACAGAGCCCTCTCTGTCAGCAAATGAGCTAAATCGCCCTGACGTGGCCGTGTTATTTTTTCTAAACTAAAACTTCAAGATTCAGTTTAATTACAGCAATGACACTTTGCAAATGCAAAAAATTAGCAGGTTTTGGGTTATACTTTGAGCACTTGGTCTCTAAAAGTTCGGTGTCACTCTTAAAACGGATCCCAGAATCGTCATAGAAGACACATTTGGGTGCATTTTGCAGGCTGAATCACACTTGGCAGGGTACAGTAAAGCTAGTTAGACCCTGGGGAAGCCGAGGCTGGGGACCTGAGAGTTTCTGGTGCGCTGGAGAACAGGAGAGTGAAAGGTTAGGCTGGGGGTGACCCCTGGGGACAGAGCTGCTATTGGCTGCCGGCGGCTGAGTGTGGACTTGCTCCTGCAATCTGGGAGCCACCGCATTGTTCAAACACGAGTTGGCTCAGGGAGCTGTAAGACAAAGGTCAGCAGGGCATGACCCCAGGCCTCAGGGGCCCAGAGCCTTAAACTCCAAGCCGGCCAAGCTCCCCTTACTGCAGGGCCATTGCCAGTCTTCCAACTGCATTTTTGTCTCAGCACTTTTACTCCTTTCTGTCATCTTCAGTTTTTTACTTTTAACCCACTTGTCCTTTACAGAACTGCCACTGAGCCTAAGGCCTTTGCACTGACCTGCGTCCCCAGGTACAGATCTACATCTATCATATGTCTGTCTCCTATCTACCCTACACCAGCTTACCATCTATCTATTTATTTTTAGAGAGAGTCTCCCTAAGTCACTCAGGCTAAGCTCAGACATAGAGTCCTCACTCCCGAGCCCCTCACGGTGCTAAGATTACAGGCCCGGGCCACCTACCCTGGCGCTGACTTTCTGTACTCTCCCTTCCGTGTCCTCTGCTTGACTGTATCCGCTGTGTGACCATCGGAGCCAGTCTGGGCTGAGCCCCGGAGTCCTGCCTGCCCCTCCTGACAGCAGCACGTCCCTTCCAGGGCTCTGAGCTCGCTCTGGACATCCCCTGGCACAGCAGTGAGCTGCTCTTTCCTTCCTTTCTTTCTTTCTTTCTTTCTTTCTCTTTTTTCTTTCTTTCTTTCTTTCTTTCTTTCTTTCTTTCTTTCTCTTTTTTCTTTCTTTCTTTCTTTCTTTCTTCCTTCCTTCCTTCCTTCCTTCCTTCCTTTCTTTCTCCTTCCTTCCTTTTTCTTTCTTTCTTTCTCCTTCCTTCTTTCCTTCTTCTTCTTTCTTTCTTTCTTTCTTTCTCCTTTCTTTCTTCTTTCTTTCTTTCTTTCTCTTTTTTCTTTCTTTCTTTCTTTCTTTCTTTCTTTCTTTCTTTCTTTCTCTTTTTTCTTTCTTTCTTTCTCTTTTTTCTTTCTTTCTTTCTTTCTTTCTTTCTTTCTTTCTTCCTTCCTTCCTTCCTTCCTTCCTTCCTTTCTTTCTCCTTCCTTCCTTCCTTTTTCTTTCTTTCTTTCTCCTTCCTTCCTTCTTCTTCTTTCTTTCTTTCTTTCTTTCTCCTTTCTTTCTTCTTTCTTTCTTCCTTCCTTCCTTCCTTTCTTTCTCCTTCCTTCCTTCCTTTTTCTTTCTTTCTTTCTTTCTTTCTTTCTTTCTCCTTCCTTCCTTTTTCTTTCTTTCTTTCTTTCTTTCTTTCTTTTTGCTTTCTTTCTTTCTTTCTTTCTTTCTTTCCTTCCTTCTTTCTCCTTCCTTCTTTCCTTCCTCCCTTCCTTCTTTCCTTCCTTCCTTCCTTCCTTCCTTCCTTCCCTCCTTCCTTTCCTCTCAGTTTTAATATATGAAGCAAAACTAAACAAACCACCAAAGAGTAAAACAAAAAAGTGCTTTAAACTCTGGGAGTTCACAATAAACTATCATAAATACTGAAAATGGATAAGTCAGTGAGCTAACAATTTCTACTCCTTTAGGATGAAAGTGATCAGAGAATCAGGAGGGGTGTTGAGAGTTGACCAATAAAGTTCAAAAACCCTTTTTCAGAGTTCTTTCCAAAAGGCAATCCTGGGAAATCACCTAACATTCTTTGAATTAATTATTATTATTTGTTTTTTAGAAGAAAAAAAGCAAAACATAAAAAGGATAGAAATAATACAGAATTTCAAAAAATAACCGTAAGAAATCACTAATTGATAAATTACATATTGTTATCTTAGAAGTAGTTGTTCAAGCACACACATTTCTCAGATGAAGGTATACAAATGGAAAATAAATACATGAAGATATGCTCACCATCACTGGTCATTCAAGAAATGCAAATTAGAACAGCATTGAGATTCCGTCTCACTCCAGAGAGAATGGCTGCCTTCAAGAAATCAGCTGACAACAAGTGCTAGCAGGGTTGTGGGGAAAAAGGAATTCTTCCTCATTGTTGGTTGGAATGTAGACTGGATTAATTATTGAATATTTTAAACTTTGAGTAAGTACCTTAGGAGAGAGGATTTAAAAGCACATGACAGTAAAGTGTCAAACCAGGACCTGAAAGTATATTTCTGAAGTCTAAACTAAACAGAACCCTCTCAACTACAATAGAAAATAATGTTTGAACCAGAGAATTTCTGATAGAGATGAAATTCAACTCACTGAAGACTATGTGCATGTTAGGATGTATCAACCTAGACATCTTATGTGTTATCCTTGTCATTCTTTGGGGACATCCAATTTCCTGGAGGTCAGAGCAAACATGAAGCTTCCCCCAGGCTGCTCCCCATCCCCACCCTTATTCTCTGCTTTGGCTTACACCAATGCCGGGCAGAAGGTTCCTCCCCTGCTCTGCCCAGTGGAGTGCCACCTGCACCCATCTCTGGCACAGGTACTGTCTCCTCTCACAGATGACTTGGACATAGTGTTACAATCAGTAGGAACATACACAAAACCCCTATGCCTCCATCCTCACTGTGATTTGAGATTCTGTAAGTTTATTGTTTAGTACATGCCCCGCTCACCTGCTCTTCTCTCTCTCTCTCCCCTCTTCACGCTGTCTCTCTCTCTGTCTCTTTCTCTGTCTCTCTCTCTGTCTCTCTCTTATGTAAGTTCTTAGAAGAAAAGAGAGGCATCTACAGCCTTTCCCATTGTAAGTTAAGTGTCCAAAGAAAGAAGAAAGAAGTTCCTGGAGATTAAATACATGAAAAGTTCTGTGAATGTGCTGGTTGATTGTTTCCTGAATAAACCATAACCCTAAAAGAATAAAGGAAATGTAAGGAGCAATTTGGACAGTTTGTTGTGTAATGCAAAATGCAGTTAGACAGCAGCCTTGGTTTAAGGGCTTTAGAATCAAATGAGCGTGTGTCCTTTTTTAATCAGGAGTTTGTTTTAAATGAAGAAAAGAAATAAGAGAGGAAAGGGGAATGTGGTTAAGAAAATGGAAAGCTCTTCTGTGTTTTCAAAGTGATCCCAGAGATTCATTTCCTAACGCGGTGCAGGGAGTGAGATCTCCTGAAATGAGCTGTGCTTATTGTGTTCTGGGAGAAAAACCAAAACCAAAAAACCAACCAACAAAAAAACCCATACAAACTGACCTAGCTTGATGGAAATCTTGGGGTTGCCCAAGGAAGGTCAAAGATCTCTTTTAACTGCTAAAGTTATAAAAGAGGGCAAATTCTCAGAAAGTAAGAGGTCAGATAAGTTTTTTATTTTTCCAAACCACAAAGGAATAGTGGGTAAATGTCACTGCACCATTTACTCTGCAAAGCAAGACTGTGCACCTCTTCTAAATTCAAAAAGAATACAAATAATACAGTCACTGGTGTTAACATGTTTTACCTTAGGTCACAATTCCTGTAACATGAAAGGGAGACATTCATTTTCAGGGTAAAATATAAATTCGACTTCTGTGTGTGTTATATCCATAGACATGGATTTCACTTAGCTCTTCTTGCTCTCAGTGCGCTTCATTACATTCCTGCCTCTGAAGTCCTTCTCTCCCGAGCTACAGGGCAAGGCTGTCATCACCGCTATTTTTGAAAAGTGTTCATGATGCTCCAGTGGAGGGCTGTGCCAGCTGTCCCTGCAGAAGCCACTGCTGGGACAAGAGGACTGTCTGCTTTGTCACCTTGGGAAGTCATAGAGGGACTTCCTGGATGCAGCTTTGGAGGAGCCAGAGGCTTGGAGCGCTCCCTGAAAGGCTGGTCACGTAGCTCAGCGGTAGAGATTTGTCTGGCGTGAATGGCCTCTGGCTTCACTCCCTACCACTGCGACAAGACAGCGTAGTTTTTTTTATGAAATGCTTTCCGTGTTGCTCTAGAATGTTGGCTCAGCTCAAGGGCACTTTCCACTTTTCCTTTTTTTTTGAGCACCCAGCCTCTGCTGCTTGCCTAAAGTCTAAAGCAAACAGATCCTTAACAGGAGAAGTCCAGCCAGGCCTCTCTGGTCTGTTCACACACTCCTCCCAAAGCAAAGATAGTAACTGATCCTGACTTTCATATTCAGAAAGCAACATACCAGGCAAGGCACCCTGAGCTATGATAAGGTCAG
This sequence comes from Dolichotis patagonum, assembly GCA_004027295.1. Classification (NCBI taxonomy): domain Eukaryota; kingdom Metazoa; phylum Chordata; class Mammalia; order Rodentia; family Caviidae; genus Dolichotis; species Dolichotis patagonum. The sequence continues at coordinate 16,693 of PVJX010025738.1, read as the reverse complement.
GATTATTTTTTTTACACTGGAGCACTAGTTTAGAAAGAGCTAATGTAAACACCTGTCTGTTTCAATGGCATGAAAGATGATATACTGAGAGAAGAATATGTTGCTTTTTGCAAGGGAAGAGATTAAAAACAGAAATGGGCTGAAAAAAAATTACCATTTGCTTTATAAGACATCTGTTTCATGCAGGAAATCATATCAATTGGGTTTCAAAAACCTAATAATAAAGATTGCCCATTTCAGGATGTTATTTCTAGGGGGAAAAAAGCACAACCAGCTCTCATATTCTTTTATGTGCAAATTGCTTTGTTGACTCAATCAACAAACAGATCTTCATTTAAAAACACACACACACCAAGGTAAAACTGCTGATTCAGTGACGCTGCTCACCAAAGGAGTTACTCTCTGAGTGTGTTTTTAGTTGGGTGTGGAAAGATAATTTTCCCTGCTGGCTGGGGAACTTGGCGGGAAGCCACAGTGAACACCCATAGGCACACGAAATAATTAGGAGACTCACTCTGAATCAGTTGGTTCCCATGAATAGGCTGAGACTTACTAATCTGTCGTGATTGAAATTGCTCAAAATATAGACTTGGGAGTGGATAAGCAAGTGAGAGAGAAGATAACTAAAGCAGGGTCAACACACTGTTTAAGGATTCTGAGCACAGAAGAACATTCATAAGAAATACAACTGATTAATGCTTTCACTTTTAAACTAATCATGAAAAGAAGGGGAAAATGTCAGTGCTGTGATTTCTGTCTCGTACACTTGACTTTGTGAAAGCATAGCTGTTATTCTAGAAAATTAGATCTATTCGATACTTAAAAGTTGGTTAGTCCTTTTTTGTTTCCTTGAGACTTGTTTCAGTTTTAATTTGCAAAGTCCAGTAAAATAACCAGATGAGGTAGTTTTCTTTGAAAAGCTAACAATTACTTCTAGTTGAATATATAGCTTTTTTTGAGACTTTTATAGAGTTGAAGAGTGCTATAAAACAATGGAATGTGTAATAAATTTTTGTTCACAAAATAGTTGGGACCAATATAAATTCTGTGTCATGTACATGGGAATTTCACTTCCAACAGTTTGATGGGTAGGTCAAATCCTATCCATCAAATTGTTGGTACAACTACAAATAGCTCTGGATGAGAAAAAAGCACAACTCAAGCATTGTTATTTAATTCACAAGTACAACCAGTTACAAGTGTTTCCACCCATAATTCTTAAAGTCTTAGAGTATTATTACAACTAACGACAGCAGAGGTCAATACTGAAAGGTTGATGTGATTATAATTATGATAGTTATTTTTCTTATACTAACCTGTACTAACTTGTACTGTCATCTTGAAAATACTTTGTGTGCAAACTGGAAACAAAATCAATGGAATTTTGCCTTTTAGAGAAAAGTTTTGCTGTCCTGAATGTACCTTAAGAATTTTATACTTCTTAACTCTATACAAAGAATGTCTTGGATTTAAAGTTCTATAAAATAATCTGTGTTCCTGTTGTAGTCAGGGGTTATGAGAACAATTAGAATCAGGACATGGAATTTATAACATTATTTGATGATGGCCACCCAGAGTTAACACAAGAAAATGCAGGAAATCTGTCCACAACACTGAAGACAGAATATTCAGCCAACAGCCTGGATCCCACAGTGGTGTCCTGCATGAGTCCAGATGAAAACCTAGAGCCCATGACAAAGACTCCCACGAGTCCAACTGGAGGCCTACAGCCCACAAGAAGGACTCACGCCAGTCCCTTTTATGGATCCGTGCTGGGAAAGCCCAAAGGTCAGCGGTGGAAGCTAGAAAGTCTATGCCTGCAGGGTGAAAGGGCTGTGCAGGTAGGTTGAGGGTTCTATACTGAAGCCAAGAAGTCACGCTCAAAACAAGGACCAGGGCTGTCCTGAAAAGCACCACAGCCATCCTAGGAGACACAGAGGCCCCTAGCTCCTCCAACAACAAGCATAGTCGAGTACATGCCAGGAAGCCAGCATGAGGAGTTTGTCCTGGAGATTAAGCGGCACATGTCTTCCTCTCTGGAGCCAGGAAGCAATGCTGGATGTAAGGACCAGAGCTTCTCCAGGAGAACCAACGGCTCAAACAGCAACTCATAGGAGAACCCACAACGCCTCAACGTCCCAATGCCTAGCTTCTCCTTCTCCACCTCTCTATTTATGCTGGCAACTTTCTTCAGATAGAACATCAACACTCAGCGCCATGGTTATTTAATTCCACTGGCATTAAGTTGACCACCAGTGTTTAATCTATAACAGTTCCATACTCAAAATTTGGCAGATAAAGAAATTACTTTTAAGTTTTGATTAGAGCTATTGGAAAACACTGGTGGCTGGAGATGAGAGGAACCCTGCTCTTGTATCAAGCAGTGCACAGAAGTGTTTAAAATAAGCCCAGTTTCATTTTTCTCTACTGGAAAGTATGACAGCCACCAACTGATACCCACTTATTTTACAGTGTTAGTGTATTTATAACGAAAATAATGTAGAAGAATTTTGAACTTCTTGGACCATATGCTGCAAATAAATTGCCAAGTTGTCTTAAAATTCTGATTTAACCTAGCAGAGTATTACTCTCAGTATTTAGGTATAATTTATACAACTTTATATTTTCAATAATGATACACTTCAGTTTTTCATTTTTTTAACAAAATAAAAATGTATTATTTCCTGGAAAGAAAGCATAATATTAATGTCAATTTTGAGTAAAATGTTCTTTTAATTAAGCTGGTCAATTTTTTTATCTATTTACCTTACATTTGCATATATGCTTGCATGGTTATTTCAATATTATATGAACCATTTTACATTTTAGTTGTTTTCTTAAATGTAGTTTTGCAGTTTAAAATGTGTTATCATATTCAGCCTTATTTTATCAGAAGACTTTAAACTGTTTCATTAAGCCAATATATTTGGAATTTCTGAACTTTTCCCCTCTTGATTTTGTTTTGTTATTGCAAGTTTTATATTAACATCATGAATTTGTCTTTTGGAAAAAATAGAAAACAGTTTCTATTAATATCTTTAACCTTATTTGGGTTAAAGTATTTGGAGTCAATGATTTTTAAAAAGTACGTAAAATTCACTGTTACATGATGAATGCCATTACCTGATAATACTATTTAAAATAATTTAAAATTTGGCCTAGTTTAGGTATAATTAAGTTTAATGATACTTTAGCAAATCACCGCCAAAATTTTGAAATAAGTTACTATAATTGAAGATTCCAACATACAATATTTTACAGTATAAAATAAATTTATGGAATGAGAAATTTTAAATGTTGCGCTGTGCTCCCTAGACTGTGGCTACGTGGACACAGAAATGTCATTTTCCTGAGTGCACCTGGCCCATCTGCCTTTGCTGACTTATGAGTTCATTCATTCCCTCGTGCACCCTGAAGTGCCAGCCCAGCAGTGTGGCCACGGGTGCCTACGGTGCCCACATTTCTAAGTTTTTTCGACGTCATCTCATTCATATGCCTTTCTCTAGTCTCTCAGTTTACAGCAACAAAAAGCCCTTTTCCATGCCCCTAGGAGTTTAGGACTTGTCTTGTCCCCTTCATCTGAAATTCCATTTCTCATCTTTTTCTTTGAAAGTACTACCCAATTTTAAGAACTGGCTCATTTTGTGCTCTTTCCATAAATTTCCCAACTGCCATGGTCTGAATGCATTTCTCTCACTTGTGTATTGCGGGTAGCTTTGTTTTCCCTGTATTTGAGTTATATCCTAGTAACTTGCTGTCATGGTCATGGGCCTACTCTGAAACCAGACTTCCTAATTTTTGAACCATATTTCAGCATCACACTACCTTGGGCAACTTTCTCTGCATCCTCCTGGCTCAGTTTACTCATCTATGACAGGGACAATAGTAGAGCCCATTCATGCATTTCTTGAAAGGATGAGGTGAAATAGTACATTTGAGTTGAATAAACACTCAAAGAGTGCCAGTTATCATTACTTGTCTCCTTAGTGAATTGCTGAAAAAATAGATTATTAATCTTTATATTCCTGACAATTGTCATAGTAAATAGCATGTAATAAAATTTAATTAATAGAGTTTTACTCCAGAACAAGTTTTCTAATGAGTTCTTTCCTTAGCTTTGCATAGAAAAACTAAAGTGTTTGTATAAACTTTTCCTTTTTTCAATATTAGGGATTAAACCCAGAACCTTTGCACTAGGCTGTATCTCCAGCCCATTTAAAACTTCTTATTTTGAATCAGGGTCTCAGTAGGATGCTAAATTACCTCATCTGAGTTTATGCCTGTAATTCTCCTGTTTCAGCTTCCCAGAGTACAAGAATTGCAAGCTTAGGGCTGGGGATTTAGCTCAGTGGCTTAAGTGCCTGCCTGGCAAGTGCAAAGTTGTGAATTCAATCCCCAGTACAAAAAAAAAAAAAAAAAAAAAAAAAAAATTGCAAGCTCGCACCACCACTCTCAACTTGAATAAACTTCTAAAAGAGTAATAATCAGACTGCTCAAAAAGAATATAAGAAAAAAATTTTATTACCTGAAAAAATTTATATTTTTAAGACTAAGAGGTTTGTTTGATTTAACAAATTGTGGAATTGATTATCCAACTGTTTGTCATAGCTCTTGTTGATGAGTACAGTTGGCTTGTTGTGTAGATTTTTCGAGTAAATATATTTCAAGTGGGGTGTCAGACCTAAATATGTCATTTCCAGCTGGAATTGTACTGTTAGAGCACAGCTCTAGACCTCTGTGGTTGCCTATCAGAAGGGCAAAAAAGTAAGGCAAGGGAAATTCCCAGGGTTGTTATCAATGTGGAGCAATGTAACTCTCATGCATTTGAGTAGAAACTGGTCAAAACTCTTTAGGAAATCATTTGCACTGTTTTCTTAGTCTTTTTTTGTATTATTTTAAAAGACTGTGAGACTGGGTAATTTATAAAGCACAGAGAATTAGTTTGTATAGCTGGGGAGGCTGCTGCGTCCAAGTTCAAAGTTCTCTACCTGGCGTGAGAATTGGAGGTTGTGCTATTCCAAGGTGGAAGATGGAAGATAACAGAAGACCAGAGGGCTGGGGCCTGGCCTTTTGCAACCCATCTATCCACGCAGTAACACACCCACTCCAGCCATAACGACCTTAAACCTCCCTAGTAGCCTAACTGGCTTTCACATGTCCCACCTCTCAATATTGCTGCTTTGGAGAATCAAGTTTTCAACACATGCTATTTGGGAGAATGCATCAGCAGATGCTATCACAAAGACGTAGGAATCTATACATACTCTATGCTTAGCAAGTCCATACCTATGAGGAGTGAATGAAAATAAGCACTGAAAGACACATCTGAAAATATCCTAGCGGTACTATTCATAATATCCTCAAATTAGAAACACTCAAATGCCCATCAGTAGTAGAATGGATAGTATATGGTGGCATATTCAAATAATGGAATATTATAAGGCAGTGACAATAATCAATGTCCACAAACCCTAAATACTGCGTATGTTGACCCATCTACACATAATACTAAGAAGGAGCTAAACACAAAAAAGAACACAGGGCCTTACTTCATTGTCTTAGAGTAAAACAAACTACAGCCAACAATACAAAAACAAAGGCAAAGCTATGCTCCTAGTTACACTGGAAGTATTAGTGATAGAGGCTCTTTTATAATACTATCAATTGTGATCAACATTCTGGTTACAATGATATGCTTACTGGCAGAACATTCAGTGAAGCATAAGACCAAGAGAGATGCGCTTTTACATGTTCATTATTTTAAGTTAACCAAAAAGTAGCTAAACCTTCTAAACGTCCCTTGGGAATCTGAGTAGACTTTGCTTTTATGAAGAATTTTTTTTTTAATTCCTTGTAGACTGCTAAAGGAGAGTAGGCCAGCAAAATATATTTCAAGGTCCCTAGCCTCAAACATTTCATTGCCTGGGTCCAAGGCACCTGCATTACTTTTGTTTTTTTGGTCTGGAAGTCAGTTTTAAGGCTGTCCTCCTAGATTTTCAATCAAAAGAAACAGCTTTTCATTAAGCTTCAGGGTCAGGAGAACCTGAGTGTAAGTCCCAGTGTTTCTGCCTCCTGTTGCATTAGGAAATTTCATGGACATAGATTCTTTTTACACCACGGGTACATTTGAAGAGGTCAAGCATGCTGGAATGCACATGAAAAAAATTAAAAACGACTACATCTGTCTACTAGTTGTGGAAACTAAGTGTTTGTGTTACACCCTTGCGTTCTCATTTCCTGACACGAAAGTCCCAGAGAAGCCCTACTCTGTAAAACTGGGTGGAGGCCGCGGATGCCACATTTTTGGTGCAACCAGGGCCATTCTGTCCTACCTGTGGGCAAAGGCGGAGGGCAGAGCGCTCCACGTGGCTCTGCCCACCCTCTCTCTGTTCACTTTGCTGAAAACCTGCATGAATGCTTTGTTTTGAAAGAGGGACCAGGAAACAAGTAAATGTATCTCAAACGCAAATCCGAAATTTTGTGGGTGACTGAATCCTGAATAATACACTTAAATTCCTGTTTGCCAACTTCAGCGGAGCAGCAGAAATGAGCTTGATGCTTTTCACGATTCACTTATTATCACACCCCATGAGATTACGAAGAGTTTAAAAAGCAACTGGTGTCAGCTCTGCCTTCAGTGGTGATTAAGGTCTGTATTTCTCTCTCTCTCAGGCTTGATGTGAAGATCAGCTTGCTGGCTGGAATCAGTGTCTGAGCTTGCTAGGTTCATGGCAGAGCTCCGGTGCTCACTCAGCACTTCCTGACTGTTTCTTTTCTCTGTTGTCCAACCCTTCTCCACCTGGCAGGTGACCTCGGACCTGCCTACCCTGCTCTTCATGGCAGTCGTACTGCTTCTTTCGCCATGCTGCCTGCCTAATGGATTTCTCCTTATGACTTCAATCAGCAAGATGTGCTTTTCTGGTGTTTATTTAGCTCCTTACTGGCCTTGCCTTTGTTCTTCTCTGCCATTCCCTAAGTATTTTTATTGTTTGCCGAGTTTTTTGAATCTTCTTCTGAAGCAAAGATTAATTACTTGTATGAAACGTCCACTGTTTCTTGTATTCCAGCTTTCATGTTTCTCTTCTTTCAAGTTCACTCTTCAGGCAACTATGCCTGTTTCTCTTTTTTTTTTTGTTTCTCTCTAATTTTGCCATACCATTCATTGTTAAACAATTCAGCGGCCAGTTTAGCTCTTACAGTCTTTTTTCTTAAATCTTCTCTTCCACTAGCCCTACTTAGCAAAATATAGAACAGGGCAGGCCAGTTTTTCTGTCTCAGTAGCTTCCTTTGATTATATAATATGCATCCGTGATTCCATGATTGTAGTACTTGATCTCTAATATTAGCTGAAGAATTTGTACAGATGTTTTAAGACTTTTTAACTTAATAATTTCAAATATAAAAAGTCAGATCTATTGGATGAAAGTATTGAACATTTTTGGTTTTTAACTCAATGATATATAACATGAAACTTTTCTGGTCTCCGTCCTGTTTTTGCTGTAGTCAGCACGATGAATCATGTTTCCAATCCGCACCCAGCCACATTTACAATCACCCAGAAGCAGTTGAAACTGCTGCTGTTCTGTGACCTCAAGGCCTGGTTTTTATGCTTTTATTCAACTTTTCTTACACCTTCTCTGCAAAATCACTAATGTTCACCTGGCTCAGAGTCAGAACCTACAGAGGGAAAATCTGAAGCAAAAAAGAAAGGAAAGTAGAGCAAGGGTATGCAAAAGAGTGACACAAAGAATGGAAAGAAGGAAAACATGAAAAGGTGATAAAGCCACAGAGGAAAATTCTGTCTGGGGAAAGTCCTAAAGAAATAGTACTGCAGAGACAGCGTGTGTCGCCTGCTAGGTCTTTGACTTTGTTACCTTGCGTGGCCATCAAGTGCTTACCTGGCCTGCAAGTTACCATCTGCAAAGAAGCCTCATGTCCTGACACAAAAGGCTTCATTATTTTTCCGAGAAACACTAGACTATGTGGCAGTCTAGTGTATCGTGTGGCAATGGATGGGCACTGAAATTTAGGTAGAAGGTTATTCACCAGCACTCTGGAATTTAGATGTTTACCCAGTTTTCAGGTGGAATAACAAACAGTGATGAGATTTGACCAGTGATTTATTATGAATGAGGAAAAATGCTGAGATTCAAAGGAACTCTGTTGAAAAATGGTACAGAAAAGTTCTGATGCCTCCACCCACTGAGAAGATGCTGGTGTGTATGTGTGTGGGAAAAATTTGGGTACAACCTGATTGAGGATGGATGGAAACATACTTCAACATTCTTCTTACTAACCAGATGACTGTTTCCATTGCACCTAAGTGAGAATATTTCTGAGGAGACTGAGTTCTGATGGGGCCTGTAATCGGGGGCAGTGACCCTCACAGTCATGATAATTTACTCATTTTTCCTAAAGAGTCTGATTCACAAAGCACAGATGAGAAAAATTACCTTTTAAAGCTAATAATGGCTGGGAATTACCAGCCATTTGAAATAAAACAAAACAAAAGTAACAGTCACATTATCTGTACAGGTATTGTAATTTCAAAAGTGCATTACAAAATTGGATTGTACTGGCAGAGAAAATAGGATTTTATCAGAAGACAGAAAACTGTGTAAGCCTTTATTTAAATGTGAAGTACTTTAAATTAAGAGTGATCTGATTTTTGGGCATTTCATCCATAGTTTCAAAAATCATAATCATCATTATTTAAAAGTTAATTTTACTAGTAAATTTTGGATATGCATAATGATAATATTCAATTTTCTTCATTATTTCAAGAAACATAGAACTGGCATTACAATTATTTTCCCCTAAAGATGATTCAAAGTACATATTGATAAAAAAGATGCCGGTCGCTATCCCATTTAGATAAATAACATTCATTAGTAAGAAAATTAACATAATCATGAGAGAATCAAATAAAACTGTCACAGATATCAAAGTCCTTGACAAAGATATTTGTGCTTTTATTTGTGTGTATGTAGGTATAGCCTATACTTGAGGTATCTTCAGAATCTTGTCGTTTTGTCGCATACTACTCCATTGTTCTCACAGTGAACGTGGGCTTTTATTGTTGCTAGACACTTTTACTAACAACTGTAGCAGCTCTCTACAAATAAGAGCAGCTTGCTCAAGGATTGAGGATAGATTTGCTTAGGATGCTGCCACCTTCAGGAAATTTTACCTGGGGATAATTGGTATCTATTGCACTGGGGAACACATTCCTGATTAAGGGGTATGAAAAATTCTCTACTCGAATTATGACTTTTGGAAGCAATGCACATAGATAGTTTGTGCCTCCAGCCAATCTCCCCAAGCAAAAACTGGTGCATCACAGAGTCAAAATACTGACCTCGATATAATCCAGGTCCACACTTCCATCATCACAAGCTGCCTTTATAACTCCCACAGCTACAGTAAGACATGACAAACCCTAATCTGCTAACTATCCCCACTTCTGTAATTTTGTATTGTAAAAGTATTATATAAGTGGAGATCATAAACTAAAATTAGGACTTTTCTTCTTTATAACAGAGAAGGGGATAGTATGGTTGCTATTAAAATTTTCATTTTAGCCAACATTGGAAATAGGTTGTTACTCCATTAAGAAAAACTATTTTAATAAAGATATGATGTGAATTTTATGTTTTAAAATATTACACCCAAATTGGCAAGCTACATAAAACAGTGCAAGTGATTTGGGAAGTGAGTAATTTTCTTACCTAAAGGGATTAATTGACAAAAGAGTTTACTTATAATTTTTATGTCTTGAGTTATGTTTCTACTGACTATTGTATGTCATTTTATAAGATGCATGCAAGAAAATTATTTTTTATCTTGAAAGTCATTTCCATTCTGCACTGGGTTGAAATATCATTGATTATTTTGAAACTTTTCCAAGGTCATGGATTATTACAAATTCCAATCTTCTTAAACCTAAAAATTTAAAGAATTTTGGAATTGATAATAAACTTCTCAAATTTTTGGATTCTCATCATGCCCTTGACAACTAATATCATAATTAAAAGCCATTTATGAACCTATCCCTGTGTAGTAACCATTATATTTATGCTTTTATGGAGAGAACATTTCTTTCAAACACACACATACTCAGATAAGGGGTATTAGCTTATCAGATTTTTTCCACACAAGTAACATATGTTTATTTTAACCACTGAAGTGCATAAACTTAGACTTTTACTCCCACAAGACCCTTAAATCCCCTTCTGTCCCTCTTTAATTGTTTCTAAATATGATGGAATGAGTAAGCATTTATCTTTGCACTTTTCATAATCAGAAAACTTTGAAGTCCTAATATTTGTCAACTTGCTGAATGAAAAAAATTTGTACCATTTGTTGTTTAAATGTGTATTTCTCCACTTTTAATGAAGTTAAGAAATTTGGATATTTTTATTGACCCTTTGGGGGGGGGTTGCGTGTGTGTGTGTGTGTGTGAACTCTATATCCTGTGACTGTCGAGTTACAGGCAGCTTTTGTGATTTTGATCAGGAACGGTATCACTTTCTGATCCCGAGTGTGCTCCTTTGTGCTTTTCATGAAGTTGCTGAGATATTTACATGAAAATTACACTTAAAAACCACTATCACTGGAGCCCACTATTTGGTAAACACATGAAACCAAAACTGATTAGTCAGAATTGCCATATTTTTATTCCAGTTATTAAGATCTCTTTTATTAGAATTATTCATCACATTGCTATTCCATGGTTTGAGTATTTATTTGAGGACTACCAACATCTACATTCATTCCCATCATTGCAAAAAAGTGTATTGTTCTGTTATCTTGTTTTGAACAAAGTCTACAGCTAACCTTGAAAGTTTACTTGATTATATTTATTTAGGGCCTGTCCCTGTTTAACTTGGGCGGTTGTCCTTTGTGTTGCTGCTTCATAAAGACAGAACATACAAACATTCACAAACACACGTGCGCACACACATACACACACACACATACACAGTTGTAGAGGTAATTTTTAAAAAACAACCTGAGAGTTTTAATTCTTACTTTAAGTCTTTTTTAATGACCATGTCAAGTAAGTAAACTTACTTTAGTTAAACATTAAGTTGAGTGCAAGGGGTCAGACCCTGATAAGAGAAGAATGTGGATCTGTTTCAGGGAGTGACAAATGTGAAGGAGGTGTAATTCGCTTTGTAAACAGCAACGGAGCAGAGATGTAGAAAATCAGAGATGGTCACTAAGACACATGCCAGACACCATTTGCTTCTAACAATCTTCCGTTTAGATTTATTTATTCTCAAATTTCTAAAAGGCCAGCTTTAAAAATAAAATGGGCAGATATTAAAAACTACATGCACAAATATATTCATCCTTTTACATTGTGTTTGATGAGGTTTTAAGCATTTTTATGAAAATATATTTTAGGGACATGGATTTAACCCTGAATTACAGATGTCTCACACTGCCCTTTCCTTACGCCAGTAGAAATACCATGGCATAAAGGACGTGATCTCCCATCCTCCTGTCCCCTGGCCCTGGGCATGAAGAGCCAGCCATCCCTTTTACTGGTTACTCTTAAGAATTATCTTACGGACATGTTGTAAAATCTGAGACTTGTGTGTGTCTTAAAGCCTACAAAACTCATAGATACTTGCAAAGGCCCAAGCACTGCTTGTCTGAGAAATCTGTTAAGCTGATGGGCCTGTTTGAGGCCTTCTGTTCCTTAGTCTCTGCAGAAACTGACAGAAGGCAGAAGTCTGGCTGCGTGCTTTTGTTGCAAACCCCTGGTTTTAAGGGAGGATAGGGTCATGCTTTACTTTGTTAGTAGTTGAGGCTTCTGGGTCCAGAAAACATTCTCAAAACAAGTCTCAGTACTAACATGTATATTGGAGGGAACATTTGAGAATTATTTTGTTCTAGAAACTGTCCTAGAATTTTGGGGACACAGTTTAGGGGACTCAATAAACTTATTTGGATGAATAAAATTTAAATCTAGGTCTTCTCATCAATGGTCCATTAAAAAAAACAATAGTTAGGGTGCTTTAAAATATCATATAACATGATAAGATGTGCTAGAAAAATTCACAGTCTCATTCCCAAACCCTCCCCATTCACGATCCCCACATCCCAGGGGAAAGTCAGTTTTTCAAAGCTGTTTTTTCTGGGATTTCTTCCATACATGTTTTATGTTGGCTTCTCTTCAGTTAAAATCTGTGATACAATCTACTAAATTGTTCTTATGGAAGAGAAGAGTATCATTTGGTTCTCTTTAAAATTAAAAAAAAGGAACAATCTCTGTTTGACTCAGACATTTCTCTCTCTACTCATTCTTCTCATTCATCAATCCCATCATTTTTTTGATAAGACAAATTCATTGCTACATAAATATTTTTCACAGCTATGACCAAACATAAGTTCTGTATTTTCCATTTCTCTTGGAATTAGCAATTGTCCTGTTGCTTAAATTTCTATGTATCTTTCAATAAGTCATTGATATAAAAGCTACTACAGAACTGTGAAAGCTTAAGTGATCACTCACTTAGAATTTTAATTGGTTTGCTAGGTTTTTTAAAGCTTCCTTCTGGAATATTCCATCTCCCAGCAACAGTGGGTCTAGGTGCTGTCCTGAGTCACAAGACAGCATCCTTATGTTTAATGTTTTCTGCCAGTCTCTCCCTTGTTCCATTTCTTGCTCTCCTGATTCCGTGATTTCTTGATTTAGTCCCTTATTTTGAAAGAGCAGCTTTTGAGAAAACATTGGAACTAACACTTTTGAGACTTGCATATGTAAAAATGTTCTTATTTTATTCACACTTACCTGTTCCAGTAGATATCAAATCCTGTATTTGAAGTTAGCTTTCCTCAGAGTACTATATATTTCTCCCATTATTTTTGAGCTTTCAAGATTGCTATTGAATATCTTGCTGTTTAGTGGGATTTTATCAACAAATATATATATTTGTGTTCAATCTCCAATATTTAGTCCTCTATTATGCTACATCAATTTCTTGTTCCTTTCAATGTTTTCTGCCTGCTGAAGCACACCTGAGTATTTTTTAGAGCCCGGTGGTAACACAGCAATTTTTGCTGTTAATGAGCCATAACATGAACAATAATCTTTAACTTAAAGTTTTTGATAGAGGGAAATCATAGATAGCACACTTTGAAAAGGAAATAGATGAGTCAAGAAAGTTTCAGAAGACATACAGAGAACTCTGGAGTTACAAAAGAGCTTTACAGCTATTCAGTTTAAGTAGGTGTTTATTTCTTTATGTCTTTAAATTTTAATATGGTGTTCTAAAATCTGTATGAGGTGTTCTTTAGTTTTGTATGTATGTTACTAGAATTTTCTGAAATTCAAATTCTTTAAAGACTAGTGACAAACTGACATGATATAGAAAGAGTTCCATTGTAAAATCTTTTACTACATTTAACCTGTGAAACATAATTTTCAGTGTGTATCTCCAGCATTTATGTTATATCCTTCAGTTTTATCTGTATACTTTAAAATTGTTCATGTATTCACTAGCTTAAATCTCATATGCATTAGATTGATACAAAGAGATATAGTTTCTAGTAGGCCTACCAATTTTCACCAATATCTCGAATGCATTGTTTATGAAACTTTGGTTTTATTTCACTTAATTTGGAACAATGAAGAAGTTGAGTGAGATAAATTGTAGAAAATTCTATTTATAAGAAATTCTTTGCCAAAAGGGAATTTGATTGTGGGGAAAAATGATTGAGATACTAGAGTAAATACATCTAAAATCTATATAAAAGGCCTCAAGGATTAGAGTTAGATGCAGAAGGAAAGAAGGTGGAGAGTCAGTATTTGGACTGGGAAGTACCCTATCTGCCATCACTTACACCAAGGAATGTCTCCCCTTTACTTGAGAAGATTAGGTTGCTTTCTGAACAAGCTCACCTGGAGGGACTCTAGGGGTACAACCCCTCATACTCAAAACAGGGTCCAACAAGTGCCAACATTCAGAATGTTAAAAACTTGGTCCTTTTCTTCCTTTAGCACAGCTACATTGGCTGCAGGGATTACTTGTCAAAGACACGCAAGCAGACACTTCTCTTCTGTAAGGAATTGACCACCTCTCTCCCTACAAAATATACACTGATACTGAGAATTGGGAGTACTTAAACTTAATTTCCTAGCTAGCTTACTCAATAACAAATTTTGCAAATTAACTATCTTTGTCCATGCATACCATACTGCTGTTCGGCTTTTCACTGTCTCATTCTCAAATACAAATGACATCAAACTTCTCAGTGATCCTAACATCTAAAAAATAGAAGAGACATGCTTCTTTTAATACTTAATAATTATGAAGCATGTCTCGTTTTTAGCCAAACTATCACTTTTGCAGAAGGATAGAAGAGACATTTTCCGAGCATCAGTGTCTTTGAGTTTTGCTTTCATATGTCGCTTTGTAGTAAGTTAGCACAGTATAATCTCATCAAAATGAGAACTAATCCAAGAAGGATGGTGCCAAACCTGAATCAGGAGATTCAAGATGGAGAGAAGAAAATGGTCTGGATGTCAATGAAAGGAAGATTCAAGGTGACAGCTGACTGAGAGAGTCTGTCAGATCAGGTGATGACGGAGAACTATAGAAAAGTTGTCTCCGAGAAGCATTATAGGATACTGACATGTTTGAATGATTTGCATTTCTCCTGGAGAGTCCAAGGATGAGAGGTACATGCAAATTTAAATAAGCAAACAGAGAAAGCTCTACACACTTCAGAATCAATGTACAAGTCTGTGTCTGAGTTGGCTGACTATGATGTATCCACTGAAAGGCTGGTTTAAGTTGGAACACTGCAGACTGGAGGTGTAGCTTAGCTATAGAGCACTTGCCTAACACACATGGGTCCTGGATTTGATGCCTAGTATTGTAAATACATCTTAGAAACCGTTCTTTTGAGCTTAGAAGTGCTGTCAATTTTTAAAGACAACAATTCATATTCCTCCTTCATTTCAAGATCTTATGTTTAATATTCTTTGTACCTGAATATTTTCCCTAAATATATTTGATTTGCTTACCATTAAATCATTCAATTTTTTTGGTCACATATCATTTCTTTGTTTTATCTGTGGAAAAATGCTCCCTGCATTCCCTTATGTTAACTTCCCCTGCTTTGTTTTCTTTTGGGGACATAAAAATTCCTGCAGTTACACTACTTGGTTTTTACTGTGTTTTAGTGCCCCTCTAACTATACTGTTCTCAGCCCTAGAACATGTGCTAAGTGCTCAGCAAAAGTGTGAGGTTAGTGAACCCAATGGATGGTAATTTTCTATGGGCACAAATTGTCTTGCTATTATGGTATCTAATAAGAGGCTATGGGTATAGACATTGGGTGTAAGTGTATTTGTTTTTGAATGAATAAATAAATCATATCAAGGCTGAGGTTTTTCTTAACATTTTTAATAGAAACATTTTTACAACATTTGAGGACTTCCCTCAGTGAAATAAAAATCTTTTTTTCCCTTTTCTCTTTTTTAGTAGAACTCAGGATGAATGATTCAATACGTTCTTCTCTCCTCCAAGGCTTCCAGCTCTGAAGATCTGTGCTTTCTATACTTGAGTGAGTGAATCTAGGACAGCCTGATTCGTGACATAGTTAAAAGGGGTTAAGTTTACCTCACAGGATAGTAAGACAAGATGGCGGACTTGTAGGTAACAGGAGAGAGACCCTCTCTGAGAGAGACAGCTCAAATGCCAGAATAAAACACCCTGGAGAGACCCAAACAGAGAGAGATAGACTCTCACAACCCACAAAGAAACTAAAGTGCAAAAAACCACTCAAATATGAGGTCCTGGGGCCACTATTAGTGAAGATAAGATCAGGGAGCACGGCCACACTCCTCGAGCCGCCTGAATTCCTGCCCGACCTGAACAAGCGATCCATGCGGAAGCGACTGGCTTGAGCTGCCAGAGCGCAGAGCTGAACAACCCTGCATGCAGCTCGCCGAGACGGGCTCTGCACATGACCCACCCAGAGGCACCGTGAATTCCCACCAGAGATGAGCTGAAGTCGGAGGTCGGGGAGCCCAGCAGTTCTCGGGGACGTGGTGAGTGATGGGAATAAGACCCTCCCATGGGAAAGGGGAAACCAACTGGATGACATGTTGGACTTGGGCAGGATAGCCCTAACTCCATAAGGAAGTGGCTTCAGCTGGTTGCTCCCCTCGCCGAGCAGATTGGTGGAATCTGCTTGGACTAGGCCATGCCCCTGGCGGGGACCAAGTTACTTCCCTGAGATCAGTGCACACTGACCCAGTGAAGGCCTGCAAAGGTTGACTGGCCCAGAAGGGAGGAGCTAGCACACACTGCCTGTGGGTAAACTCTAATCTCTGATAACCTATTGAAGAGGGCTAAAGCTCCTAGCCTGAGTCCTCTAGAGGAGCCTTAACCAACAAGAAAAGGGTCTGGGATATACACTGTACACTTGTATGGAAGGAACCAAAAACATGAAGAAAGGGAGAAATAAGAAAGAACTCCCAGCCCCCAACCCTGAGAACATTGATCCAGGAGAGGTAAATACAAAAGAGATTGAGGGCAGTAAAAATGCAACATCAAACACAGCGTTAGCGGACATAAAGAGATATCTTCAGGACCTCGTAAGCGGGACCAAAACTGAAATATTAATTCAAATTAAACAAGAGATAAGTAGATTAATAAAAGAAGGGCTGGGC
>PVJX010025737.1:0-26600 GCA_004027295.1 Dolichotis patagonum | reverse complement strand
GGGAACCATACCATGATGTAGAATCTGGGATGGGAAGAAGGTAGCAGGAGCCATGAGCAATAGAAGATGCAAAGGCCCCAAGAATCCTAGGCGAGGGCCAAACCCAGGGTACCACAAGCAGAAGACAGCAGGGTGGTCCCTACCCATAGTGAGGTGCTCTTGGGAGATACCCACTGGCTCCCGAGAGCACCTCACTATGCATAAGGACCATTCATTCACCTGGACCAGACAGAATAAAAAGGTGGGGTAAGAACAGATCCAGGATCTCTCTTTCAGAGCCTAGTTTCCTTCCTTCTCCTGTCCTTGAACATTAAAAGTCCGAAGATTCTCTGACACTAAACTTTGAGGCTCACACTGGTGGCCCCTCAAGGCTCTTAGGCTTTCAGCTTCACAGTAAAAGTCACACCATCAGCATGCCTGGTTCTCAGACCTTTGGAATGAGTCACAGTCCTTATTTCCCTGGTTCTCCATGTTGCAGGTGGTATATGGCGGGACCTCTCCATCTCCATAACTCAGTGAACCAAGTCTCCTAGTAATACCTTCTCATAACTCTCCTTTTCTAGACAAATAAAAGACAGCTAGATGGAGGTGCATGAATTTCAGGCCACCTTCTGCTGAGAAAAGGTTGTTGGAGCTTCCCTGCAAACAGGGCTTGACAGTGAAAAGGGAGAGAAAAGAAACAATGCCTAGCCTGCTAGGAAAGGAAGAGACCTTGTCTTTATCAGTGAAGTTGCTTAAAGAAGCCACTGGAAACGAGCAAATTTTTTGCTGGGTAAAGCCGAGGGGTAGGGTTCCTGACATCAATCTAGAAGGCTTGGCATCCCCTCTCTGAACAGTTCCCCACTTCATGATGCTGGGACACAAAAAAACCAACTCTGAACAAAGCTAGGGCCTCAGCAGCCCTTTCTCTCAAACATCAGAGGGAAATCAGCAATTGGCCAACAAGCAGGCACTCTGAACACACGCCCAGCTAATGAAAACCACACACAGCAAAAGGAGAGATGCATTCTACCTGCCTGTAACAATGTGGAGGGGGGAAGGCAGATGGAAAATCGCCTGAGGGACCTTACCCAAATACACTACATCGAAAGGGGAATTGAATTTCTAAAAAAATAAAATCTTTTTATTTACAAACATACTGTTTTTGCCAGAGAAATCTTTATTTTAGGTGCTTTGGGAAAACTGCAGAGTCCTCAAATTTGGAGCCAAAGACGCCCAAATGTTGCAATCCTAAACCTTTGGCAGTGACAAAAACATGTTTGCAAGTGGAAAGTTTTCAGTGTGGGGCTTCTCTTGTTGTTTTGTTTGGGTGCATGTTTGTTTGCTTGCTTGGTACCAGTGGATTTCCTCTACATCTTCCCAGAAACAGGGAGTTGGGGTCAGCACTTCACTTGGGACACTGGCCCCAAACCACCTGTGCCCCTCCTTGGACATCTTGCATAGTTCGAGGGAAGCAGGGGGCGGGGAGCAGTCTTCACACTGAAGGAGCCACATCTTCCCTACCCTCAAATCCTAAGTGAAGCTTTAGATAGATGTGGATTTCATGAAAGCCAAATAGGTTTTTACTCTCCATCTCTGATTAACCCACTGTTTGGCAGCTCCTTATAGATTGGCTTAGCAGGTCGTGATTCCACTTCTTTCTATTCCTCTCCACCACTCACCATGCTGCAGAAGAACTGACTAGTGTAACCATGGCTTATTGCCTGGTAAAAGCAGGCTCAGAGAGGTCCAGCCTGTCAGAAGGTAGAGACAAAAAATATGAACTATCCAGACAGCTCTTTACAGGTTAATGAAGCAGGGGCTAAGTTTTGAATATCAAGTCTTTGATTAACAGGATGGGAACTTCGGACCTCACAGGGCTAAGCCTGGTCACTGGCCCCAAGTTTTGGCCACAAAAGGACAGAAAAAGACCCAAGAGCTCTGTCAAACATCGGACAAGCTGAGGAATGGGAGACAACCTGCATGGGTGTTGGGCCTGATGAAGACCCCAGAGGGACAGCGAGACAGGCACACAACACGCAAATCTGTAAGTCACCAACTTCAGACAGGAAGCTGAGAGGAAACAGAACTGCACCCCAACTCAGCTCTGAGAGTCCAGTGACCTCCTCAACTACCAGAACAGCACGGGCTTGCCCAGTGACAGCCGTTGTATTCTGCCCATCTCTCCTCCCCAGAGTGAGGCCCATGCTGTCGCGGCTGTGTCTCCTCAGCACCTCACACTGAGGAAAGCCCACACTGATGGCATCGCATCTGTCCTTTCCTCCACCCTACCACACCATCCCAGCCGCCCTCCTGTTTCTTGTGATAATCTGTCTTTCCTGTCACTAGAGGAAAGTTCTGGCTTCAGCTCTGCTGTCTCCATCTTCCTCTCTGTGTCTCATTTACTGCCAAATACTATGGGCTCTACCTTCTACCTATCCATGTTCCCCATTATCAGTGGCACTACCGGATTCAGGACTGTCATTTGGAACCAATTTAGTTCTCTTCCAATTATATACACAGCTTGCAATCTCCCCCATGTGTATCTTAGTAAACTTCTGTCCTCATTTCTAATCTGACTCATTTCTCTCATCTGTCTGTATTCCCCTAGTCTCTGCCTCCTTCTTTCCCATCTTCACAAATGAATCATCCACACAGCTATGTGCCAGACAATGTACTTTTTTTGTGTCTCAAATGCAAAAGTGACAGGCTGACCACTTGGAGCTTCACAGAAGCTGTTCTTTCTGCCCAGTACATTCTATCCTCGTTTCACAAATCTAACTTCTGTTTATCTTTCTAGTTGTCACCTCCTCTAAGAAGGTCACCATACTTTCACCAACAGAAGACAAAAACATTGATTCCAAATGGCTGAAACAAGGAAAACAGATTCATAGGACCTCAAAGGTAAGGTGATAGGTCAGTGATATCACACTGTCATCCAAGACTCTGTCTCTTTCCCTCTTATTTCTTTGCTGTTCCTGGTGTTAGCTTTATCTTCAGGTTGGTAGCAAGATGTCTGCCTCAGTTGTAGACACTGTCCAAAGGAAGAGAGGAGTATTTCCTTCTGTACCATCTTGCAGGCACAAGAGACATTTTCAAAAGCATCCCTGTCTTCCCTGTCTCCTACCATAATTCCCCTTACATTTCATTGGCCAAAATAGTTCACATGCTTATACTCTGCCAACCACTGGCAAGGGGGGTGGCATGAATAATGTTAGCTCTTGATGCCCACCCCACCCCACCAGGCTGGATGTAGGGACAGTTTCCTCTCAAGTTCACGAACAGGCAGTGTGGCTACTTGATCAAAGCCAGACTCTATTTGGAAAGAAATAGGAAGCAACAATTGTCACATCCACTATCCTCTGCATTGGGCTTACATTCCTTTAAGAGTCTCACCTCCCCCTACTTCTGAGTGTTCACAAACTTGAAGGTGAAATATACCCTTCCACCCACCACCTTTGCTTGACCCCTCTTCTCTCCTTCACACTGAAACTTCACAATGAAATTCACTTCTACCTCTAACCTCAAAGGCCAAACCCAAGATGAGCCTTTTCTGATCCTTTCAACTATATATTCTTGTCTTGAGTATTGGGATTCTAATGATGCCACAGAGTACCTTTTCTCATCATTTTTGAGTACGTGACTTCTTTGAAAACGATTGATATGTCTTTCAGTGTATCTCCTCTGCTACCTATCCTTGTGCTTGCCACATATAGGGTGTGCTGTAAACAGTTTTGAATGCATGGACAGACTCTGATCTCAGTCCACAATGAAGCATTTCACTCTGAGTCAAGCCATGTGCCTCTGTATGTGCTTACATGAGTCCCTGGGCCACACAAAGACAAATGGAGCCCATTCAATCGATGTCTCCTGGACCCATTACAATTCCATCTTTGTTTCCTGGGACTGCCGCTCAACAAATTATCACAAACTAGGCAAGGTAACAGAAATCCGTCCCCTATATTCTGGAGGCCAGAGGTCAAGACATCGGCAGATTTGGTGCCTTCTGAAGAAGGCCTTGAAACAGAATATGCCACATGCCTCTCTCCTAGCTTCTGTGTAAGGTGGCAGCTGGCAACCTTTGGCATTCCTTGGCTTGTGGAAGTCAAGATCTCTCCAATCTCTACCTCCACTTTCATCTCACCTCTTCCTAGGTGTGTTGATGTATCTCAAATCTCCTTTTCCTTTCTCTAAGGACTCCAGTCATTAGATTTAGGGCTCATGCTAAATCCCAGATGATTCTCACCCTAAATCCTTAATTTGGTAACAGCTGCCAAGATCCTATTTTCAAACAAAGTCACATTCTCAGTTACCAGGGATTTAGGGGGTGGATAATTCTACTCACTACAAGATCTGGAGTTCTATTCATTTTTCAAGCCTAGTTAGATGTTACATAGAAAATACAACTAAGCTTAATGGAGTGTTTCTTTTCTTTTTAAGAAACTACCAGTAGCTCTACAATGTGGATTATCCAACCACACTTAACTTGAAGGCTAACAGGCATTTTTAAAAGTTTTTACTTCTTTTCATTTCTTAAAATACTGGCAGTGAGTTGGTCTCCAACATTCAAATGCTGATCTTAAATACTATTTCTGTGCTGCAAGAACACTTATTTTGGCTTCCACTGTGGATCCACAGCCTACAAATCCCCAGAAGCTCTACCTCAGAGAGCATGTCTGGGCCTCAGCTGGCTCTTCATTTCTCAATCCTTAAAGTCTCTGACAGTAAGACAAGGGCCCTTGGAAGAAGCACACGGAGATCGCCATGTTTACTGAGCCCTGTTTAAGGGGAAGCGGATCAGTCTTGCAAGCAGAAGCAGAAGCACCACTGTGGTCACAGATATCACATGTTGGCCCAGCACATCCCAGACAAATGTTGTGTTCTGAATACATCTGCAGTGGGGAAATGTACTTCTGAAAGTTCTGTACCAAGTTGCATGGAATGATGCCATTGATGGATGAGGCGGGTCATTTGCCAACAAAGAAAAGCAATCATTTTTCTTTCTTGGGAAATGCAGGCTGCAGTTTTCCTGGCTAGCAAACCAATCCTATAGAACCCAAGTCCTCAGAGACAAAGCTCCAAGGGGAAACAAGGCCAATCTGTGTGCAACTCTTACGTTATGTCTATTTTAGAAGTTGACTTTGGCAGAGGTGCTGACCACTCACACAATCTATCTACTCCCAGAAAGATAAGGAGCAAAAAAAAAGAAGAAGAAGAAGTCAAACAGAATTTTCTTTAAATTTTAACTTGGATGCAAATACCTTGACTTAAAAAAGAGACTTACAATTCTTGATTCAATGATGATGAATGAGTTTAGAACACATTATCAAGAAAAATATTGGAGCTATATATAATTTAATTTTAAAGAACCTATGTGCTAACATATCTCCTCACTGGCAAATTCTAAAGGATGTAAATCTCTAGGCTATATTCTATCAGAAAGAATGTGTTTCTAAACTATCGGAATGTGTCTAAGCAATGCAGGAAACTCAATAATCTTAAAGAGTCCACTGTGAAAAGATACTCCAAGGATTTGGATGATCAGACCCGTATGGAGTCCATGCAGGCAAAATAAAAGAAGCAGTCTAAATCATCCAACACAAAGAAGTCCCACCTTCCCGACAATTAGGAACAATTCGATCTATTGCTAACTTTCACCCTTATGGTAACGAGCAGATGCAAAGGTTAGATGCATAGGGATCTCTGCAACCCTTTCTAGTGTCTCATTCTGACCTACCTTAAAACACCTTAAAACTCTTCCACAGTGCTTTGTCCTGCCACCTAGAATAAAATGATTAAATTAAACTTTATAAAGGTTTATGAAATAAAAATTGTTATTGAGGTTCAACAATGCATTTTAAACCAATAATGTGAATTTTTTTCATGCTAAAGAGTCATGTAACTGGGTCATCAAATAAAAAAAAGACACAGCTGTAATAGAAACCATTTCTAGAAGAAGAAGAAAAAAGCCCTGACTAATCATAAAGTGATGCAAATTTAAAAGGAAATACTTAGATTGTATTTTTACCCAGCTGAGCAGTCAGATGTTTGGAAATGCCCTGGATTTTTCTAAATATTTCCTGCTGTTAATGGCAAAATGGCTCAGATGCTTCAGAAACAAAGGATAGACTTCAAAACATTTTTGTTTTTCTGTGTACACTTCTTAATTACAGCTCCTTCATTCCAGTTGCAATAGGAGGTCTAATTGTCAAGGTTTTAAAGCAAAGATGTTTACTCTGAGCTGCCACTTGGAGGTATTTTTGTGAAAATTACTCAGCCAGTCTGAGAATATGCAGCGAACTTCAAATGAAAGGCTGGAAAAAGGAGGTGATGAAGGACTTAGCACATTTTCAGTTTGTTTCTCTTACAGCCTGTGGGAGGACCCAGACAGTGATGGGCCCCAGGACAGAACTTAGAATGGCCTTACTCCAGGGAGCTTGGCAGAGCCCCTGGGTGAGGCCCAGAGGCCTGTGTTGAGCTGGTCCCCTGGGGAAGAAGGTGGTGACAGCAGCAGCTGAGTTACACAGTACTGTAGCAGAGAGGACAAGCTCTGGCAACTGCTGAGCAGTCCCATGTGGCCTTTTCTTCAAAAGTGAAGATCGGGGCACCTGTTCAATGACAGGTGAGGTGGCAATTCACAGAGCAGCCTGCAAACTGTCAACTCCGCCAGCCCTAATGAGGATCAGACACCCAGAAGTATGTGCAGACTGGGTAGGGATGAGTATAAGGGGCAGTTCATGGGCCTCGCCCCACCACAGGCTCCACAGGCTGCTCACTGCCCCTGGGAACTCTCTGGGCAATAGGCAGCATTAGAGATGGAAACTCGGACCAGGCCATGGGGGCTCATGCCAGGTTTTGCCTTCGGTGACTGCTTGGACCTTTCCCCAAAATAGCATGAGACTTGTGAAAAATGTTCTCTCGCCCTTACAGAACCATGAGGACATGATGGTCAGAACTAGGGTGGATTTGCTCAAGTCCTTATCACCACTTACTGGCATTTGTTCTCTGGCTTGGGCCGTATCATAAGAAATGGGGAAAGATCATAAGCTCCCAACAGCAGAGTCCTGAGCATTTCATCCTTGGGCTTTCAGAGGTCTACACCGGAGAATACAGGCAGAGAAGCAGTCTACAGAAACCAGAGTCCTGTTCAACAAGAAAACTTTCTGAAGATGCCATGCTGAACAAAGGTTACTTGTTAAAATTGCTAAATCCAGCCATCTTCTACTTAGAAGTTAGGTCAAAAATAAAATACTCCAGTCAAATTCTGAAACATAATTATCTACAGTTTTCTTGTGGGAACACTTGCCCACTAGCAACACTGGCACCACAGTGGTTGGCAGTTCCTTTCACTTTTCTGGAGGGGAAATGTGCAGACTTCTAAGCACAGATGACTGAAAGCTATGTGACTCCTTCATTTGTCCCACATCAACCACATCCTGCTGGTTACAAAGGCAGAAAAAAATGGGTATGTCTCCAGGAGCCTAGGAACACTGGCACAGATTGAGTTGCACACATGTTCATATGCTGGAATTGTAAGCCCCAACACTTTGAACACTATCTTATTTGGAAATAGGATCTGGAATGGTGGATGATGAAAGTTAGTTAATATTTGATTACATCTCATATGGAGTCCTTATATAAAGGACCGCCATGAGACAGAGACAAAGATGGGGGGAAATAATGTGAAGACACAAAGGATGGCCACCAAGCGCTAGGAGATGCCTGATGACCGCAGAAGCTAGAAGCCATGGGACAGTCTTCCTCATGACCCTCAGATGGAACCAACCCTGCCAACAACTTGATTTCAGACTTTTGGCCTCCAGAGCTGTGACACAATGAATGCAGTTACCCAGCCTATGGTACCTTGTTATGGAAGCCCCAGGTCACTAATACATCACGTGTGACTTTCATGGATCCTAGGCACTTTTGTTTTCATGTGCTCTTTCCTCCATAAAAAAAATTCAAAATTACTTTACAACTGTATATCAGTACAAAGACACATCAAAACCCAGAGTGGATCATAATAATTTTTGTCTTCTAATTTTAAAAGAAATGAAAACATTTTCATGGGCCACAAAAAGTTTCATGGGTCCTGAGCAGTGTCTCATAGAGAATTCTGTCCTGTAGAAAGTCACTGAAATCCTCAGGCTCAGTTGCCTCCTGGGGATTCTTTTGTCTTGATGCCCAATTTAAATTACCTGTCATTGTCTAGTGATTGCCTCACCCTATTCCCGGCTGGGCACACGCAAGCAGAGAGACTCTGTGTCATTTATCTTTGTAGCCTCAGCACATACTGACATAAGGTAAGTGCTCAGTAAGTAACTACTGAACCAACTTAAACTGTACAGATAGGAATCTAGGGCTATTCAAGGTCATTACTGAAACATGAAGCAAGAAAAGAATAAAAGTAGGAAGTGTTGGCAAGAATAAAGCCTTAACAGCTGGAACCTCAGCTTCTAGTAGCAGGGTGAGGATCTGGGAGCTCAGCCCAGGAAAGTTTTTGAAACTGAAATAAAATGATTATTTTATGACCATTCATTTTGTTTCTTTTTTTCTTCTTCTTCTTTCTTACTCTCCATCTTTAAATTTTGCTCTTTACCCTCCAAAGTTCCAAGAGGTTTCCTTTTATCAGTTACTCACTATCTTCACATAAGGGTTTCTGAAATTCTTATTTCTCCACTCAGTTTGTGTGACAGCAGATCTGGTCACTCTAGACTCACCCTCACTCACAGCTCAGGACCAATTTACACACGAAGTCGTTCTCACCTCAGGACAAGTTTTCCTCTTGCTCTTGACCACTCTTTATCTATGCCATATCTCAGCATGAGAAAAGTTCTTTTCTCCACCAGAAACTCACACACTGGCAAACAAGTGAACCTTCTTTAGCCCTTTTTCTCACCACATAAACAACTTTTGAAAAGAAACATCCCACTGTACACAGGGAAGAGATAAAGAAGTACAAGTGCACACAATATAACCAGGAAGAGGAGGCTTTTAGTTTTGTACTAGTGTATCATAAAGCCTTAATAAAGCACTCAATAAAGTGCTAAAAATGTCACAAAAATTAAAGGTTCCAAGAGCACATATTTGGGAGGTGCAAGATCAAGCCAGTTTGTATACAGGACTTTTTAGGGGCTATAAAGTGCTAACATGAAATATGAATCTCCATACAGCAAACAGAATAACAGACATTTCATAGATTGATTTGGCCATGAGATTATCTTATGGTAATGGAGTAGAGATACAGTATGTAATATTCAAGGGCCAAGTGTTCAAGAAATACTCTGGAAAACATTAGTATAACAATGAACTCCTGAGTTATAAAGAAGAGGTACCTATTTGCATAAAGGGCATTTGCCTAAGGACTAGTCATGGTTAGCTGAAGAAGTTAGAGAAGGTGTCTTTGAAACACTATGATTTGTATTACACTGCAAAACACAGCCAGGTAGGAATTGCTTGAGTTAGAGAGGGAAGTATAAGAGGATTTAGGGCTGGGAAAACTGCTCCAGCAATGGAAAATTTATATGCACCATTTGAAGAGTATCAGAATATTGGTATGGAAAGTGTCACGTGGACAACACCAAAAGAATCCAGGAGGCGAGGGTAAAATGAGTGAGAAGGCAACTTAAAACTCAACAATGAGTAAGAAACTCATCACTTTGGAATCATGGGAAACAAGAACTCAACTTTAATGCAAAGTCACAGACTTCGGTTGCTGTAAGAGGATAACCACATTAGACTCCAGCCAGGGAGGGAAAGGGGCACTGAGGAGCAGGGTTGAGAATGTGCATACTGTGGTACAGCCACTGTAGTACTGAGGCCAGAGCCCGGAGCATGTTAGGTCACTCGAACTCCATACACACTGCTGCCTAGCTTTGGAAAGTGATTTAATCCCCAAGCACTCAATGTCCTATTTGTAAACTAAGAGGGAATGACAAGAGCATAAAGTCTTCCCACACCAACACTCTGATGGTGCATGATGTTGTGAAATTCACATCACATTTGTGTGGAGCCAAGCAGGGTTGGAGCCAAGGGGGCATTCCAAGGTGAAACACCACACTCTGCTCACCCACTGTTGGCTTAGCATGTGTGGTGCTGGTTGCTCTCCAAGCCTCTTTCCAAAGGAAGAGACCCAGCCTCAACAGCTAGGCAGCTGACACAGAGCTGCCTATGTCATTGAGGCAAAGGCTGATGGCTCCTTTGTAATCAGGAAGCACAAGTTCTGAGAAAATCACGAGATTATTTAATAGGGGGAATAAGAAGGCAGAGGAGTTTTAGGGGATGTCTTTCTCCCTTTCAAAATCAAGCAAGATAATCACCATGCTGTCTGAATCTTAAATGGTAGAATCAATGAAGTTCATGTTTTCTAATTCCCTAGCTACTTCCTGAACAACCGAGGATCAATTAACAAGTCTGTAAAATTAAGAAATTAGTAATAGCTTCATACAGCTTCAGAGTGTATTGAATGGCACAGGTTATATAAAACACAAAACCCGTGTCTGGCCCTAGAGACAAGTCAATAAACTTTCACGGCTTTGGAGTCTATGTGTGTTGTACTCCAGCCTAATTATTTCCCAGGATGCATTTGTGATGGGTTGCCCTCTCCATCTGACACCACCTGTCTCATGCCTAACACTCTTCTGTCTGCCTGTGGGACTCAACTCCAACTACTCTAATGTTGCAGCAAACGAATGGCATCTTTAGGTCCTTTTTACTTACAGTCAACACTCCATTTTAGCTAAAATTTTAGAATAACTTTGTTTTCCATTATTAACATGATTCTCACTAAGATGAAAGATGATTTCCTTTGTTTTAAAGAAAAATAATGCCCAACATGTGGCAAAAGAAGTAGTAATGCTTAGTAACCTTGGTTGTTCTGTAAAACCTTTTCCTATCAACTTCTTAAGGGACCAGCTATGATGCTGATCCATAGCATAGCATATCTACCTCACTCCTTACTAAGAAAATTTAATGGGTGACATGAGTCAGTTAATTGAAATGCACAGTTATTTTTATGAACTCTACTGACAAGCATAAATTTATGACATTTCAAAATTTAGAAATTGTATAAAATGTAAATATACATTGTTCTATAATAATTGTGAAAGTAAAACATGGAATTATTCACTCATTCACTCAGTGTTAATTAAGTACCTAATGAGCCAAATACAGTTCTAGGCATAGGATATTATAGATTAATTCAGTCAAGGAAGGATAGCAGACATGCAAACAAATTCCTTTTTTTTTTTTTTTTTTTTTGTGGGGAGGATACCGGAATTGAACTCAGGACCTCATGCTTACTAGGTAGGTTCTGTGCCACTGAGCTAAATCCCTGGCTCCAACAAACAAATTCTTACACATATATTTATGAAGGAAGTATAGATAGGCTGAGACAGCACACAAAGTCAGAACCCACTCTGGACAGAAGGTCACCAAGGTTGTAGAAGGGCAGAGCTATAGGTAGAAGGATGATTAGGGATTCACTTGCTGGATAGATGGGAAAAGAACATACAGTGACAGAAAGTCATTCAAAAGTAAGAAATTACCTATGAAAAATGTACCAAAACATCAGGTATCAGTGTAATTCAGCATGGCTAGAATTTAAAGTCCAGGGAAAGGCAGGGTAAGTGATGAACAGGTGTTCAAGGAAACTGTCAGATCTTACAAAACCAGAGCACCACACTAAAGACCTTGGGCTTCACGCTGAAGGCAATGCGGAATTTCTGGTGGCTTTTAAGCAGGGGAAGCTCCATGGTTAAATGTTCAAAACATCACTATATTAGTCTGTTTTCCATTATTATAATAAAATACCTTTTATTTTATAAAGAAAAAGGTTTATTTAGCTTCAGTTTTCTATCCAAGTCACATGACACTGGTTCACACGAAGGTCCCTCAGATGGTATCATATCACAGCAGATGGCACAGATGAGATGCATGTGAGAGTGAGAGATCACAGAGTGAGACAGGAAGCCAGTAAACAGGGAGGCACCCAGCTATTTCACAGCAAACCTCTTTTCAGAACTAGCCAAGGAGCTGTAAGAACTACATCAGCTCATTCTGAGGGCTGTACCCAGTGGCCCAATCACCTTATGCGAAGCCCCACCTCTTGAAGGGTCCGCACCACCTCCCAATATCAACAAGCTAGGGACCAAGCTTTCAAAGCATGAGAGCTTGTGTGTCAGAAACACCTGAGTTTTACTTAAATATAGGTACATGGGCCCACTCTCAGAGATTTTGATATCACGAGTCATCACTAAGGAATCCAGGAATCTGCATGTTTAACAAGTACCCGAGGGTTTCCATTAGTGCAGTCACCAAATCCACTTTTAGAAGCACTGAGAAACTGCCTCCTGAGAAAGTCAAAATGGGAACTTTTAGAAACAATAATATATTAGTAATAAAAGTTTAGGGGCCTTTAATATCAGTTTCTCTTCCCCTTAGAAAAATGTATTGGTTTAACCTCCCCAGTAACTTCAGTCTTGTAGTTCTCAATGTCCTCAACAAGACTGGCAATATTCATAACTAGAATAACCTGGGTATTAAGAAAACATATCTACAACTTCCTGCTTCCTCCCTACCTCCTGAATCAGGCTCTCAGAGGTAGAACATACAAGTATAGAAATTTTCTAAAATCTTCTCAGAGATTTTGGTTCAGCCGGGTGTGGAAGCAACTCTAAATCAATGTTAATTTCTTAATATTCCATGATTCAATGAGCATCTGCAAAAGGAATTGTCCCAGAGCTGCCAAAATAACATCCTAATAAACCTTCTTGTCAAAGAAAAGTTTAAGATTCCTTGATGTCAGCAGAGCCTGCACAGTCCAGCTGTGAGTTTTCAGAGTAAATATTATTACACAGATGTACAATTTTAACTGGCCTGATTAATTATGCAGTTGAAGCACTTCAATGGATCATGGGTGCCCTAATGTAACCATTCAGTTCTATAACTGTTACCGTCAAACTCAACTGCCTCTTCAAATTGGTCAGAGAAGATTTACCACTGTTGTTGTAGCACCAAGAGGAGTCTAGGATGAATGAGTTATAGCTCTAAAACAGGAAAATTAGATTAGCATATATTTAAATTAGTGCCAAACAAAAGACTGTCTAGCTAATTGGAATTATTAATAAAATGAGATGCTTAATAAGTAACATAAATGGATGGCAACCACTACCATTTCAAGAGTCCCATTTCCTCAGAGGGAGAGTTGACAAATACTTGCAAAAGGTGTGGGGGGGCACCTCTAACATTTTCTTCTCTCTTCCTAGCTGTAATGATTTCTGTCCAACACTAGCAATGGCCTGTGTCCCCAGAGCAGCATGATGAAGAAGTAGGGAAGCACATGGCCCATTAGCATCCAAGATATGGAATTTCCTCTTATGGTAGCCCAAGGAAGTATCCTAAGCTTCCCATAAAACAAAGGAGAACCCCTGCTTAAGGAAACTTCATTAGGATTCTCGGTGTCTACATAACAAACTTCAGATTGTTTAGAAAGACAAGCAAAAGCATTTTTCACCCAGCCTTCATACCCTGCACCTCCTCCTACCCACCCTTCCCTGCCCTCATTTCCCCACCCCATACATACCCTCCATTCCATGAACATTAGCTTATTACTTTCAACAACTCAGGGTCTTTCTCTGCAGGCCATGAAGCTTCCAAGGCAGTGACCCTCCTACTCCTTCTCACCCAACAAATGCCTCTTTCTCTCTCCAGATTTAGCTCAAACAACACTGTCCCAAAGAAACTGTACTGGCTTCCTCCAAACAAACATAATCAATGCTTGGTGCTTTGAATTCTTGTTTAAATTCTCTAAATGCCAATACCCTATAAACCTATTTTTTATATAATTGCCAGTCCAATTCCATGGAGGATGAGCAGCCCAAGGCCAAGCTCAGAGGAGATTCTCTGAGATACCTGTTGGATAAACTGAAGGAAAGAAAGAAGAAAGAGAGGGAAGAAAGGAGGGAGAGAAGGAAGAGATGGGAATGATACATGGATAGATGAATAAATATGGAAAAGGAAAGGAAAGAGAAGAAAAGAAATCTGGAATGGAGTTAAGAAACCTGTATTTCTTCATCTATTGACATAATAAACACGGAGCGAAGTAACTATGAACTTCAAGGCATTATACTAGGAATACTGATAAAGGCACAACTTTAGCCTCTACCAAGAGAATAATTAAGATGCACAAACAGGCAATTACATTAAAATCTCTACAGTCCAGTGGAGGTACAGGCAGGATGCTACAAGATCGCACAGCAGATTTAGCCAAATCAGTCCAGGGAAATAAAATTGAAACCTGAATCCTCAACCATGAGTGGAGCTGAAAGCAATTTATATTTCCAACAGAAGGACAAGATGTGTAAAGGCATTAAAAATCTTGGATAAAGAATCAAAAAAGAATACTTGAGGTATACATTAGCAAGCAGTCCAGAGAGGGAAAACTGAAGAGAGAAGCAGAGTATGGCTACCAAGGTGTCTAGAGTAAGTGTGGACATAAAAATAAGCAGAAAGGATACTCCCACTGAAACCAGGGCCTCTGCATGAGCCCTTCTTTTATTTGGAATATGCTCAGGCTCCACCAGCCCAGTCCCATACCCTTCATTTAAGAAGTTGAGCTGGCCCATACTTTCCCTTTTTAACACTCATCAACATTGACTGAACAATTCTAGTATCTGACTGTTTCAGTAAACTGGAAGATTCACCAAGTATGGCATCTTCCTCATTTATCACTGTACTCCAAACAACTTGAAGTAGTACCGATCCAAGACTGAGTCCTCCACAAAACTTCATTACATCAGTGCAAGGAATGTATGTTCTTTGTAGCTGTATCTTTCCATCATGGAATTTGTGAAATACAAAACAGAGTCCCACTTAGGAAAATTTTTAAGAAACTCTATTAGATGGAAAGGATCCTATATCAAAGCTGATTTTCGTTTCAACAAGAAATGGTAGTTCAATCAGCCTATTTCTTCTTTATCAAATGCAGCTGTTGGACTGGATGAACTCTAAGGATACTGTAATTCATAAAGTTGACAATTTTTACATTACAGTAGCTTCAGAACCATAGTACCTATGGAGAGAAGTTCTTTGGCAATCTGAAAATGCATAAGAGAACTCAGTGCCATCCACTTTCAGGACTGTGGTCTCATTGAATCTGTCCTGAGGCAAGCAGGTGCCAAGTTCCCTCACTTGATTAGCTAGAAAACAGGGCAAAAGAAGAGAGGAAAGGTCACCCCTCCAGGGCAAATAAACTTTCGGTGAGTCTCCAGGAGATGGATATAGAAAACCAAATGTTTTCCACTTGCAAGTTTTGAATGCCCAGAAAGATCCACTATTTCCAAGCCAAGACTGGGAGCAAGCCTCAAGGTGTCTCATGGTGGCAGAGGACCAGAGGGTTCTGCTGTATGCCCAAGAGAATCAGAGAGTCAGAAACAAATGAAAGCTATGATTAAAGTAATTTCATCTATGTGCTTCCAGAGATTAATTATACTTATTGCATCTGACACCAGTCAGGGATAGCAAACATCTTTTGCTAGCCTTACAACAAAAGTTAAAAAGCATTACTCCTAACGGTTGATTTTGTTTTATTATATCTGACTCAAAGCCAAAGGTAGACAGCACTTATAGCTGTCTATGGACATTAATGTTTGAAAGCAACACAGACAGCTCCCTCTCTGGCTTCCTACCAGCACCTATACAGGCTTCCCACTCCTTCGCGTAACATATGTGAGTGGAGTGGGGTGGGGAGGCAGTTCAACACCTCCAGAATTTGTAGGACAACTACCATATCCAAAGCACACTGCTTGGAATCATGAGGTCCTCACAGCTGGATAAGACACAGGTTTCCACTCTTCAGAAATGCACAGGGATGAAAAACAGTCTACAAAATACTATCTAATAAAGACTATATTAATTTCCATATGACAGATAATCATGGGATGAGAGTATGCTGAGACAGAAAAAGTGAGCTACAATTGGGAGAAGTCATAAGAGAAGGCAACATATGAGATGAGGAGCAAAGAAAAGCTATACAAATGGGAGCTGGATTCTGGATACCAAGAGCACTAAGCAAAGGAAGGTAACTGAGGAAGGCTACATGTTCCAGCAAAGGTTTAGATAATACATGTTCATGTAAGGAAAAAGTGTACAATGGGACTTGAAAAAATGATTTTTTAGTTGAGTACCCTGAATATTTCCTAAACAGTTCATGTGTATTTGATAGCTGGTAAGCAGCACAGTAGTAAGGTGGGAAAAGCTACCAGGAGAGATTAGTGGAGGGGTGCAACAAATGCCCTGTGCCAGCAGAGGCTTTAAGAAACTGCCTTTGTCAGCCCAGTTGTGAATCACTGCTCCAATACACTGTCATGCCTCTCCAGGGCTGTAGTGCTGCTTCAAAATTACAAAAAGTAACGTGACAGCTTTGGGAAGTCTTGTTCAGCTAACCTGGGAACCTAACAGTCATGTATGCAATTTATCTCTTCAAGTCACTGCCTCAGAAACAACCTTTATAGACAACCCACTTGCAAGTTATGGACTGCCTTTCAGATGATGAAGATTCACTTCATATCTTTAAGGGGCCATTCCACTTCTATGAACTTGAAATCTATAGGAAAAGATGAAAGTAGGTTAGTCAAAGATCCAAGAAATCCAGTCATGAAGATATTTACACCCATTTGTCCCCATGACAACAGGACAAAAACATAAGCCACCAGGGAGGTCCTTACTTGCCACATGCAGCACAGCTCTTAAAATTCCCAGGGGAATGATGGTGGAGGAGGAAGAAATGAAGAGTCAGAATGCAGAAACCTGAGGTCAGGCGGAGACTCTTCTCCTGGTGGGAGAAAAAGAACCACTCAATGATTGCAGAGTATTTATTTATACACTTTGGAGGTTAATGAGAAGTGAAACCCCTCTGCCTAACCATTTGTTTGCCTGGCTCGCCTCAAGCGCCTCATGTGCTCAGAGCTGGAGCAGGTTGCTCACATGACTCGCCTTGGGCACTCTATTCTCAGGGCTGGTCTTGCTTCATCCTCACATGTGTAACTGAGCTCCAGCTTCAACTGCTCCCCACATCTTCCCCTTTTCTATTTTATAGTTGCAAGCAATGGGTGGTCTGTTGGAGTTGGAGGAGCTGTGTTTGGAGGATTCTGCAGAAGACCTTCTCCTTCTCGAAACCTTTACATGTTACATGAGTGAACTTACTCATTTAAATAAAGACTCCCAATCTAAGGATGTCAGGTCCCTGTTTTCAGCAATTTAACTCTATACATCCCATTATCCCCTAACAGTAGTCAGTTACCAGTGTAGATGGAAATTATCAGAAGGTGTTAGTGATTTGAGTTTCTTTTATATCTAGCATATTACTATGACATTTTTCTACATCTTGTAGCTATACTTTTCTGCTGGATGTGCAAGACCAAGTTAAAGTAAGACCTATATTCATTAAAATTAGTTTCTTGCTATCTATTAAGGTCAGTTAAATCTCCTAAGGCTCCACCTTTGACCCATGTATAGCACCTCTCAGTTCTCTTGTTAGTGTCAGCCATATGGATGAGTCACAGCCATTGCTTGACCAAGTTGCTTTCTGTCAAAGCTTGGGAGGTTTTTCTCTCTTTGTGACTCTCCTTAGGCACACTGTGCATTGTTGATCTCCTTCCTCTGTGGTCCAACAGTCTCTTGGTCAGAAGATGATGAACTCACTGAGTTACAGGATGGTGCAGTAGGGGTTCTCTCATGACAGGTCCTCACTGATCTCAGAGAGCTGGGGCTAAAATATTGGCTATACTCTTAGTCCATTTATCTTTCCAGTTTTGGTCTCCAAACCTCAGTTGTTGAACATTCAGAAGAGAAAGTTAATAACCTTACACTGTAATGGAATCAGTGAGTTTAATATTATAATTTTATCTGAGTATCAGGCACCTTGAAATTCAAAGTAGAACCAACCACGGATGTCCTATTAGTTGAAACCCTATAGACTACTGAAAGACAAAAGTTACATACTTTTTCACAGAAAATTAGAAATCAAAAGCCATACATAATATTGCAGTGGGACAATCATGATGACATTTTTGTAACACACCTAAATTTCCATTTTGATGTAAAATACACTTTTTAAGTAGTCCTCTCTACCTAGTACAAGAAGCTTTTACTTAACTTGTTGGCCTTTAATGGGATGTCAATGAAGAAATTCGTGACATTATCTAGACATCTCTAAGTACAGTGGCACATACATAGCATATATACCACATAAATTTTTGTTATTATTATTCACTGGTGACCTCATGTTGGTTTGACATGAACCTCTTGTCACAAATAGCTGGAGCACAAAAGAAAGGCAAGTGACTGAATCTGAAAGAAAAAGTCTATCACTATAAACAATCCCCATTTTATATTTTGGAATACCTATACATCTGAAGGCATGAATACATTTAATACACCATGACATTAATAACAACTGTCATAGCCATATGCAAACTCTTGTTTTTTAATTTAGTTTTGTACCAGAGCATCTCCAAATCAGAAAACCTTATTGCCCCATTTCTAGAATCTTTTTTAATCTTTTTATGATGACCCATATAAATATATCACAATAATATATTTTCAATAACACTTACTGGGCTGCCAACATTTATTGGGAGATCATTGGGGCTTCATATTAATAAACAAAGGGATGTGTTTTTTTCTCAATCAGCTACTCCTTTATTCACCAAAGGGAGCCCTGACCAATAATTCCCCAAGCCTAAAGAGTCCCCATTTAGTTACCTTAACAAATTTCTGATAACCTATGAGAAAACCAATTTTGATATCATTTTGACCAGCCAGAAAGCCAGGTGGAAGCATGTTTTTGAAATCTATAAACCAAATTAAATTATGAACAAATAATCCAAAAATGCAAAAGAAAAAGGAAAGAGAAAAAAATTGTTGAGCTCAAATGAAAAACAGTTGTTCACAGATAGGACAAAGATATATAGATAGATAGATAGATAGATAGATAGATAGATAGATAGATATATTTCTCCAGAATACTGGTAACTTTCATGTCCCTTTTTTTCATGTAGCTTTCAGCAAAGTTATCTCCATACACTCTGTCACCTATTCAGACCTTTGATTCCCATTTAGTTTTGGTTATCATCTCCTGGGCATCCTGGGTGAATTTCTTTAGTTGGTACCAGGTCAGTTCTAGCCCCATCCTTGTCTGTTGGTTGTGGCAGTCTCCAGTGCATCACTGCCACAGGACTGAACATCAACTTCTTGAGAATTGGAACCAACTCCTTCTCTGGGTCTGGGTCCATGATACAGCCAGACAGCAAGCTCTGACACCCAGGTAGGTCTCATTCAGCATTTTCTGTGAAGACACAAGTATATTCTCAGCCCTATTTGAGTACTGGGTTGGGTCTCTTCCATTGTCCAGGATGAAGATTTTTCCAAAGGACCTTTCCTAGCTTCTTTTCCTTTACCAGATTGAACTGTCTTTCTGCTGCTGTAGTCCCATCCCTATTAGGATTTAAAAAGTTACAGTATATAATGTCAAGTGAAGTCTATTATAAGGTGTAACTTCGTAGGGAAGGATTTCCCTTTTTCCTTTTGTAGTTGAATTTTGAGCATACAGTAAGCACGGTCAACAATTCCCTGACCTTGAGGATTATAAGGAATTCCCACTGTAAGGGAAATATGAAAAGTTTTACAAAATACTTGGAAGGCAACACATGTATAAGCTGGGTCATTGTCAGGCTTAAGTGCCCATGGACAGCAAGGGTTCCAAAAGCTAATGTCTTTTTACACCACTTATTTGCATTTTTAAAGGCCAACTGTTGGACAATTATCTTGTTAGCTTCTGTATTGTTGACAATCTTCCCACTAGCCTACAATAAGCATAAGGCAAAATCCTAAAAAGGTTCATCAGGACCTTGTTGAATGAGGGTCAGATAAAGGGGTGTCTCACTCTTTGAAGGAAGTTCCCTCCAAACCCTGTGGCAGCTATTTTAATTTGTTCATATGCTTGCAATTCAAAAATAAGTTGAAGGTCAGGTATTTAGCTCAGCAGCTCAAGTGCTTTCCTAGTGAGTGTGAGGTCATGAGTTCAATCCCCAGTATTAAAAAAAAACTATTGGGAGTAATTTTGTCAGAGATATAACACAGTGGCACAGCCCTTGTCTGGAAAATGCAAGGTTGTGAGTTCAAGCCCTTATACAAAAAAAAAAAAGTAAGTTGATTATTTGTGGCAGCAAAAGTGCCTTCTCCAATTAACATGTCTCTTGTAACAGTCATGTTGTGAACAGTACTGCAAGTGGCCTGATGTATGTATAATTCAAAAAAAATTCCCTCCCACAATAAATAATCCCCCAGACTTAAACATACTTTAGCTATTCCTTTCCAATCATTTGGGGCCGTAACCTATTGTCCTCTGAGCCTTATAAAACCTAAGGTAAAAGGGACTGCTGGGCCACAGGTAGCAGTCACTTGTTCTAATTCTTCTAAGGACTTAAAAGGTAAAACTTCATGAAGATGGATAACTTGTCTCAGATTACTGGGATACTGGAGTTCAGAAACAGGGTAGGCAAGCTGAAAACCCTCCAAGAAGTCTCCTGCCTCTCTGCTTGTTTTATTTTTTATTTTTTTTTATTTAAAGAGAAAACAACCAAACAAAACAGAAAGAGGGTAGCAACAATACAGAATTCCAAAAGGAAAAGAAAAAAAAGAACCACCACCACCACCACAACAACAACAACAACAAAAAAACACTAAGAAATCACCACTTGATAAGTTACATACTGTCATCATTGGAAATAGTTGTTCAAGTTACAAAATTAAAGCATACAAAATAGACATTCAGTGAGACTGTTAACGGGTCTGCTCAACATTCCAACAAAAATAGTAATATGGTCATCTATTTTACAAAGTTAAACACACATGCAGTTATATCCTTTAGAGCACTTTCTTTTCCTCTCTTTTTTACAGTAGCAATTACACATTTTGGGTTTTATTACTCCTACATTTCTTATTACTTTTTACACTGGTGACACAATGAGATATTTATAAATATGATTCTTATTTATTTCACTAATGAGGATAGTCTCAAGTTGTCTCCATTTCTCTATGAAGGCCTCAAGATCATCCTTTTTTATAGCTGAGTGATATTCCATAGTGTAAAAATACCACATCTTTTTCATCCACTCTGCAGTTAATGGGCATCTTGGTTGCTTCCAAGATTTAGCTATTACAAATTGGGCTTCTATGAACATGGATGCACATATATCACTGTGATATGAACTTTTCAGTTTCTCTGGGAAAATACTCAGGAGGGGAATAGCTGGGTTGAATGGAGCTTTCAATCCTGGTCTTCTGAGAATTCTCCATATTGATTTCCATAGTGGTTGCACCAATCTGCACTCCCACCAACAGTGGAGCAGTGTTCCTTTTTCCCCACAGCCTCGCCAACATTTGTTATCAGTTGATTTCTTGATGGCAGCTATTCTTTCCGGAGTGAGATGAAATCTCAATGCTGTGTTAATTTGCATTTCTCAAATGACCAGTCATGATGAACATTTGTTCATGTATTTATTTGCCATTTGTATATCTTCATCTGAGAACTGTGTGTTCATCTCAGATGCCCATTTTTGGAGAGGGTCTTTGAATTTGAGGGGCTTGATGTTTTTCAGTTCTTTATATGTTCTTGATATAAATCCTTCGTCTGAGGGGTTGCTGGCTAAAATTCTTTACCATTCTGTGGGTTTTCTTTTCACTCTGCTGGTGATTCCTTTTGAAGTGCAGAAAATTTTCAATAATGTGAGATCCCAGTTATTGATTCTCTGAAGTGTTTCCCATGCAGTTTGTGTTTTGTTCATAAATTCTCTACCTACACCTATGTCTCCAAGATTTCTACCTACCTTATCTTCTAGTAGATTTAGTGTTTCTGTTTTAATGTTTAGGTCTTTGATCCATTTAGACTTTAGTTTTGTGCATGGTGATAGGCACGGATCTCGTTTCAGTCTTCAGCATGTGGAGAGCCAATTTTTCCAACACCATTTATTAAAGAGGCTATCCTTCTTCCAGTGAACATGTTTAGCCCCTTTGTCAAATATCAGATCGCTGAGTGTCTTTGTAGTTGTGTTTGCATCTTCTAATCTGTTCCATTTGTCCTCAGGTCTATTTCTTGGCCAGTACCATGCTGATTTTATCACTGTGGCTTTGTAGTACAGTTTCAAGTCAGGAATTGAGATGCCTCTTGCCTTGCCTTTATTACCCAGAATTGCCTTTGCTATTCTAGGTTTCTTCTGGTTCCAAATGAATTTTAGGAGTGTTTTCTCTAGATCTGTGAGGTATGTCAATGGTAATTTGATTGGGATGGGGTTAAATCTGTATAACAGTTTTGGGAGTATGGCCACTTTCACAATGTTGGTTCTTCCTAGCCAAGAGCATGGAACATCTTTCCATTTTATAATATCCTCTTCAATCTCCTTTTTTAGCATAGTATAATTTTCAGTATATAGGTCTTTTATATTCTTAGTTAGGTTGATTCCTAAGTATTTCATTTTTTTTAATGTTATTGTGAAGGGTGATATATCCATAATTTCTCTCTCGGTGAGGTTCTTGTTTGTGTACAGGAATGCTATTGATTTTTGAGCATTGACTTTGTATCCAGCTACACTGCTGAATTTGTTTATTACCTCTAGTAGTCTTTTAATGGAGTTTTTTTGGGGTCTTCTATATAGAGTATCATGTCATCTGTAAATAATGATAATTTAACTTCTTCCTTTCCTGTATTTATTCCTTTTATTTCTTTCTCTTGTCTGATTGCCCTGCCAAGTGTTTCCAAAACTATATTGAATAGGAGTGGTGATACTGGACATCTTTGTCTTGTTCCTGATTTTAAAGTGAAAGCTTTCGGTTTTTGTCCATTTAGTATAATATTGGATGTTGGTTTGTCATAGATGGCCTTTACAAGGTTGAGGTAAACACCATGTGTTCCGAGTTTCTGAAGTGTTTGTATCATGAACATGTGTTGGACCTTATCAAAAGCTTTTTCTGCATCTATTGAGATGACCATGTGGTTTTTGGTTTTGGTTGATGTGGTGTATTACATTTATTGATTTGTGTATGTTAAGCCATCCCTGCATTCCTGGAATGGACCCCACTTGGTCATGATGTATAATCTTCTTGATGGTTTGCTACATTCTATTTGCTAGTATTTTATTGAGAATCTTTGTGTCTATGTTCATTAGTGAGATTGGGTTATAGTTCTCCTTTTTGGTTGGGTCTTTGTCTGGTTTTGGCATCAGAGTAATACTTGCCTCCAGGAATGAATTAGGGAGGACTGCTTTCTTTTCAATTTCATTAAAGAGTTTAGGGAGTATTGGCATCAAATCTTCTCTAAATTTCTTCTAGAATTCAGCCATCAGGACCTGGGCTTTTCTTTGTTGGTAAGTTTTTTATTATGTTTTCAATTTCAATAGCTAATATTGGGTTATTCAAAATTGCTATATCTTCTTGGTTGAGTTTTAGTAGTTCAGATGTTTCTAGAAATCTGTCCATTTCCTCTGTTTATCACTCTATGTGAGTAGAGATTTTCAAAGTAGGTATTCATGATCTTTTGAATTTCCATGGGATCTGTAGTAATTTCCCCCTTTTCAGTCCTTATTGCATGAATTTGGGTTTTTTTCTTTCTTTTTCTTTTTAAGGTTAGCTAGAGGTTTGTCAATTTTGTTTATTCTCTCAAAAAACCAGCTTTTTGATTCATTGATTCTTTGTAATGTTTCTTTAGATTCAATTGTATTGATTTCTGCTCTAATCTTTACAGTTTCCTCTCTTCTATGAGCTTGCTCTTCTTTTTCTAGAAGCTTGAGACGAAGCAATAGATTGTTTATTTGTGCTTGGTCAGTTTTTTTGATATGACAATTTATTGCTGTATATTTCCCTCTTAAAACCGTTTTCACTGCATCCCACAGATTACAATGGGTTGTTTCCGCATTTTCATTGAATTGTAGGTATTGCTTTATTTCTTCTTTAATTTCATCTGTAGCCCACTGGTTGTTCAAAAGGTTGTTATTTAATTTCCATGTATTTATGCCAGTTTTGCAGTTTCTTTTGCCATTAATTTCCAATTTCAGTGTGCTATGATCAGATAGTATGCATGGGATAATCCAATACATTTGCATTTACTTAAGAATGTTTTATGGGATAATATATGGTCTATTTCAGAGAATGTCCCATGGGCAGCTGAGAAGAACGTGTATTCTGATGTGGTTGGGTGGAACACTCTGTAAACATCTACTAAGTCCAACTGCTCACAGGTATGATTCAGTTTTGTTATTTCTTTGCTGATTTTTTGTCTAGTTGATCTATCTCTTTGTGACAGTGGGCTGTTAAGGTCACCTGTAATAATTGTGTTCTTGTGTATTTGGTTTTTCATATCCTTTAGTATCTGTCTTATATAGCTGGGTGCTCCTGTGTCTGGTGCATATATATTTATAATTGTTAGTTCTTCATCTTGAATTTTTCCACTTACGAGTATGTAGTGACCTTCTTTGTCTCTTTTAATCATTTTAGGTTTGAAGTTCACATTGTCTGCAAATAGAATAGTTACCCCTGATTTTTTCTGGGTTCCTGTTGCATGGAATACTGTTTTCCATCTTTTGACTTTTAATCTATGAGTTTCTTTTTGAGTCAGATGCATTTCTTGTATATAGCACATTGTGGGATTCTGTTTCTTGATCCATTCTGTCAACCTGTTTCTTTTGATATGTGAATTAAGCCCATTTACACTTACAGATATCACTGATATGTACTGGCTTGACTTTGCCATGTTGTGTTACTGTTGTTAGTTTCCTGCTTTTCTCCCTTGTTTACTTTCTTATCCAGCCTGGTGATTTCTTTCTGTTTTTGTTCTGGAGATTGTGGTCATTTTTATCTCTATCTAGGATATCCTTCAGCACTCTTTCTAAGGTTGGCTTGGTGGATATGAATTTCTTTAGCTGTTCTTTGTCATGGAAGTATCTTGTTTCTCGATTAAATTTGAAAGACAGTTTTGCTGGGTATGTCAGTCTGGGTTGAAAGTTTTCTTTTAGGGCTTGAAATATTTCACTCCAAGCTCTTCTTAAACCTGAAGGTTTGTGCTGAGAAGTCTGCTGTGATTCTAATAGGCTTTCCTTGATAGGTGAGTTGTGTCTTTTCTCTAACAGTTTTTAGTATTCTGTTTTTATGCTGTATGTCTGAGATCTTAATTATTATATGTCTGGGTGTAGGTTTATGTTGGTTATGACTGTGTGGCATTCTATATGTCTCACTTATTTGTATATCCAATTTTTCCCCCATGTTTTGGAAATTTTCTGCCATTATTTCTGTGAAGAGCTTAGCTATATCCTTTGCATTGTCTCCTGCCTCCTCACTAATGCCTATTACTCTAACATTGTTTCTCCTGGCATCATCTTGTAGCTGTTGGATTGTCATTTCATGCTGCTTTGTTGTTTTTATAAGTTCTACCCTTTGAAGATCACTATCTGCGATCCTGTCCTCAAGGTCCAAAATTCTATCCTCAGCTTCATTTAAATGGCTTTGCAGGCTTTCAATACAATTTTTTGCTTCTTGCATATCTCTTT
Organism: Dolichotis patagonum; assembly: GCA_004027295.1. NCBI lineage: Eukaryota > Metazoa > Chordata > Mammalia > Rodentia > Caviidae > Dolichotis > Dolichotis patagonum. The sequence goes on along the minus strand of PVJX010025737.1, from coordinate 1,026 downwards.
CAATTTGTTTCATAGATTCTGCTTGTTTTCCACATTGTTCATTCAAAGTTTCAATCAATTTCCTATGCTCCTGTAGTTTCCTACCTATTCCTTCTCTAGCTATATTGAGCACCTCATTTACTAAGGTTGTCACTTTTGTCTTCACATAAGACATTATTTCTAATTTGAGTTCCTCTGTAGCCTCATGGATTTGTTTCTTTACTTCATTTGCTATCTTTTCAGAGATTTCTGGTGTATGAATTTTAAGGTCTTCTATTTCATTATCACCTGCACTTGCCCCCGATGGACTAGATGTTCAGGATTGTATTTTGCCTTTTCATTTAGTCATTTTCATCTTTTGGGTGAATTTCTGGTCTTTCTATTCCAACAGTCACAATGTTCTGCAGTGTGTGTTTCAGGGTTCCACTGTGTGGTTGATGCTTGTCAAATTGCTGGGTACCACAATGAAGAGGAGATCCAGTCTCCTGAATTCCTCCTACCATGCCTGTTGGGTGAGTCCTATATTCTTCCTGAGCTAACTAGCCTAGAAGTACTGATGTAGGGCAACTCTTAGTTTCTGCTGTTGTTATATCTTCAGGTTGTGGCAGGTCACCAGGTCTCTCTAGCTATAGTGTTTGTGTCAGCTGAGGCCCTAATGTGTCACTGGGGGTCTCATAAGTTCTTTTAATTTCCTCTAAGTTGGGGTGAGGTGATATTGGCACACTCCTCAATCTGTCTGATGTTCTCTGTGTGGGGGAGGGGGTTACCCACTCTCTTGCCGGGTTAGCCAAGGTCTTACACTTGGAGGGAGTTTCACTTCTGTTCCTATTTACACACTGCAGACTTCTATTTTATGGGGAAGCTCACCACACTGACTGAAGCCTGATGAGGTCTTCTGTTTGGGTGAGGGGTTCCTGAGCCTCTCTTCAAGCCATGGTAGTCCGCTGCAGTCCAATGTTCCAAGTGGAAGGGTGGGTCCAGCAGATTTGGTCACAGGCAGCTCAGGCCTGTGGCTGGCTTCCTAGATGTTCCTGGGGGGGGGGGGGG